>JACCIX010000290.1:0-50000 GCA_025506515.1 Flaveria trinervia
TAATGCTTAGATGTTTTATTGTTATTTAAAATCTTTTGTATTTGGATCATGTATAAAATTAATGACATGCATGTTTATATGTAATTTAAATAGTAATGACTTGGTTATTATGGTTATGTCTTGATTTTTAACTAATGATTGATGTATTACATGTTTAAATCAAGCAAATCCAAATTATCAAAGGGATGAACACTATATTGCTCCCCTCCAACAGATCAAGACTCAACTAACCATGATTCTTGATCGCAAGGGATTGTCAGAAGATTAGTGAGTTACACCCCTGAAGAAGGGGAAATCATCATCATCTTACTTACTGATGACAACTGGCAGAAATGTTCAAGCTCAATCCCGATGAGATTGTAAGAGACGCTCCACTGTTGAAGGAGATAGTGATACGACCTGAAAGACATCGATGATAGAGATCGAGGATGTCACGGCAGCTCACTATCCAGAGTATGCTGAAAAAGAGGGAAATGTGGTCCCCAATCTAGGTGATTCCCTAGTAAGTGATACATTTGATATATTGGATCAGATGGAGCAAGAGACTGAGAAGGTTGAAGAACAAGCCCAAGCCTCAAACGCCGATGTTGATATCAGAAAGGCTGAATGGGCTGCATGTTTTGAGGAGATCCAAGCACAACGCTCTGCTCCTAAACCGAATGTCTAAACCAAGCTCTACAAAGTAAAGAAACATCACAAGGTGTCAGGCAAGATTATCGTGTGGGCTCATTTTGATGATCTTAATGTATACGCGGCAAAGAGAGAGATGGGTATCGAGTACTTTAGATTCCCGCACGATCTAAAGTCTCTACCTGGTTTTGAGCTCAACCAGCTGGCTAAACTGAAGCTGTTATATGCTGATCCGAGGAAAATGTTAGGCTGGTTTGAGGCTGCTTTAAAGAAGAGTATCACACCAGTGTGGTTCAACTTCAAACCTCAACAACCTACGAGTATATCAGACGTTCTAAGTTGATCCTATAACTGTAAAGCCAAGATAGTGCTGAAGTGGAGTCCCCCAAGAACAATGTCAAGAATCCCTCTCAGGGAAATGCCACAGGACTTCACTCCACACTTTAAGTGGTGGTACTATGATTGGAGAACAGGGGAGGCGGTCATAGTTCTGAACAAAGAGGGCAGAATGGATACTATCAAGGTATTTGACCCGATGTGGCTCACTAACTTGTCTGTTGATGATGTATACACATTATACAAGTGGCCATTGTTCTATGACGCGCAATATATTGTACAAGCCCTCCAATTCCAAAATGTGATACGACTCTGCTTTGTGTTTGAGATACACGCAGGAGTCACAAGAGAGGAGAAGTACAAGAAGTACAAAGAGGTTATGAAGAAGGTAAGACATTAGATAGATCTAGGTCCAAGGGGGAGTTTGTTGATACATATGTACCTAGATTTTGATCTGAATGTAATATGTCTTTATTGTCTTACACTTATGTAATCGTTGGGTACTTAATGAAATACAAATGTTTGGTTGTGTTTATAATGTTTAATATTTCATGAATGAGTTGTTTAAAACATTTGACTTGATTATATAGGTTTGTGATTGTTTGAATTTATATGAATAATGTTATAATATTGAATACATTCAAACTTGGTGAAGTGAGTTCTCATGCGTCCGACTGGACCATGCGCCCCAACAGTGGTTCATGCGTCCGAATGGCCATGTGACTGAGTGTCCATGCGCCTAAATAGTCCATACACCTGAACAACTTCATGCGACTAACTCAGTCACACGACTGAACACTCAGTCGTGCTAATGATCAACCGCATGGCTCAATCGCATGAATGAGCAACCCTAACCTATAAATACCACCTAATTCATGGAAAAACATAAAAGCATTCAATCCACTTCAACTCCAGACGTACCCTAGCCATCGAGAAGCCTCTAAGGTCGTACTCCAAGTTCATAGAACGTTGTAGATCGATTCATAATCGATTCTTGACATTAGATTCAATACGTTATTGTTTCTACGTGCGTTCTCACTGATTGGATCGCCAATCAAATAGGATTCTGCACTATTTGGTTTGGTTTAACACGTTAATCAGTTGGTGTTTCGTTCAAATACCAGATGCTAACAAGGAATGATCAGATCTCTCATGTATCTCACAGCCTCACGTCCTGATATCATGTATGCGAAGTTTGCTCCAAATATCAGGCGAAACCAAAAGTAAACCATCTCATTGGAGTAAAAAGGATTTTTCATTATCTGAAGGGTACTCCAACACTCGGGTTGTGGTATCCTCTTAATGATGACTTTGAGCTTACAGCGTGTAGTGACTCGGATTATGGTGGTTGCAAAATGAAGTACAAGTTAACATCAGCGGGATGTCAGTTCTTTGGTAGACGGTTAGTCACCTGGCAGTGTAAGAAGCAGACCTCCGTTGCTCAGTCAACATGTAAAGCTGGATACGTTGCTGCTGCTAGTTGTTGTTCACAAATAATTTGGATTCAACAGCAAATGCGCGACTACAGTTTGCAATTTTCTAACACTTCTATTTATGTTGATAATTATGCTGCTATTGCAGTAACCAAAAATATGGTCCAACATCCTAAAACTAAACACATCGGTATTAAGTATCACTTTATACGTGACTGTTTTAAAAAGCAACTAATCAATGTTGTTAAAATTAATACTGATTTCAACGTGCCGCCCTCTACACAAAAGCATTTGACAAACCTAGGTTTTTATATCTTTTAGATGTTAATGGCATGAAAAAGAAAAGTGATGTGATTCAAAAAGACGAAAGTTTGCAGTCCGACCAGTGTATTTATTTTATTTTATTTTATTTTATTTTTCTTTCCTGTCTATTAAAATCCAAAAGCACAAAAAGATTTTTGGTCTTAGAATTTTAGGGGGAGAATAATTTAGTCTAGTATTTAATTCGTGTAGTAGTTAATTACTTAGAAAATGACGGGGGAGGGTAGCTTAGCTAATAGAAATGAAATCAAATCTTTGATTTTAATTCAAAGTCTATAGAAAATGATAGTACACAAGGAACGAATTGGTTGGGACTTCAAAACTAGTGTGCTTAAAATGCAAAATTCAAAGTACAAGTCTGAGAAGTCTAAGCACAACTAAAGAAAAATGATAGTTAAACTAGTTTGCTACAAAGATAACATAGAGAAAGTAGACCTGGAGGTTGCTAGGTCATTATATGATGTGTCGGTAGATTCAATACAATAGATAAGTAGACTTCATTGGTGAATTGAAAATTCAAACTAACTTGTTCAACTTGGTATGGGTTCTCATCTTATCCCTGGTTACACACTCAACGCATTTCAGTAAGGGCTGACGAGCAAAATAAACGCCACAAATGTGTGCGGATGACCATAAATATGAGCAAAGCACATGTAAAAACTGCTAAAAGCAATCAGCTAATGACTAATGTTGTTGGTGCATTGTATGCAAAAGAAAAATAAATGCTCTAACAAGAAGATAGGTTGTGTCCCTCTCTACTGTGCGGTCGCACTGACCTGAGGATAAGCATAACCTAAATATTCTAGAATTCATTGTTGTTTGTGCTTCTCTGTTGTGCGATGGCACTGACCTGAGGCTTGGTATCTCTTTGAAAGCTCTTAGAATAGTTTCTTCTTGTACAATACCCATAGACCGCTCAAAAATCTCCTGAGGAATGTTTATTACCAAATAAATGTGAGATCCACAAATGCTTGTTGAAATAATTAAACCTAATTCATCACCATTATTTGTCAAAAGTCTGTGTATGGATTTAAGGAGACAAACATACTGACAATCATCATGACTGCAATTCTTGAAAGTCAAAATCATTGTATGCATCTTATAGCTTTAGTATGATTTCTAAAAAGTGCTAATGACTCTCAGACATAAAAAGAATCTTGCATCAAGTGCATATTAATAAGGGGTCCCAAACAATTCTGTTATGCCTGTATATTTTCATAATGAATCGTTCCAGAAATGATCTAATCATCTTGAAACTGTTCTGCTCAAACCGAAAACAACAAAAATATATCTTGTTTTCTTCTAAAGTTCTAAGTTATTTTCTATTTTCTAGTCGTTTGTAGGATTAATCGTCGGACTATACAACTGGATATACTCTGTGAATCACTTATTAAAATGGGTCACGTCTGAGGTGACCAATCAGTGTTAAATTAAAAGGATCATGTTTGAGGTGATCAAATGGTGTTAATACGTCATAATATTTATGAAATGTTGACATTTTAAAGGGTTGAAAGAGTAAAAAGGTCAAACTCATAAGTATGAGCCAATCTCACGATTGAACCATAAGTATGAGCCAATCGCATGATTGGACCATGAGTATGGGGCAATCATATGAATGGACTATAAGTATGGGGCATCAATGCAATTGGACCAGGATGATTCAATCAAACGAATGGATCAAGGAGTATGAGCCAGTCGCACGACTAAACCACAGTCGCACAACTGAAGCATGAGTATGGGCTCAGTCGCACGACTAGAGCATGAGTATGGGTCCTGTCGTACGAATGAACCTTAAGACAGTATAAAAAGAGGGGTGAGTCGGTCGCATTTCTCACCACCCTTCAAATAATTCAAAACCTGCTCATACGTAGACACCCTGCCTAAATTTCATCTCACCTTGATTACTTGTTGATTGTGTAACTAACCAATCTAGCATTCATCTACAGGTATTGTGAGACCGAAAGCAATCAACATGACCAGTGAAATCAAACCCAAACTGACCTAATCGACTAAAATCAAGAAATTAGTAAATCTCTTCAAATAGACCACTTAAATGGACATAATCATTAAAATGAAGGACATTAAGTGATATTTAGAGTTCCTACGAAGGTAATGAGTCTAAACACGGCGTCTAACATCATGATTTGATCAAGATTTGGGTTTGGAGTGTCGCACAGAGTCTTTTGACAATGGACACTCTGAATGAACATCAATCGCACGATTGAGCCAGGCGCAAGATTCATTCGCACGATTAAATCATACGGTGACTTAGTCGCACGACTGACTCAACCGCATGGCTTAACACACGACTAAGTTCAGTGGCAAGCTCAATCGCACGACTGAACTCAGTCGTATGGTTCAATCGCACGAGTGAACCAGATTTATCTAAATCAGGTTAAGTTTCAATTGTCATCTCCTATACACAACTCTAATGTTTATGTTTCGTGTGTTACAGCAATATGGCTGAGAGATGGACTATGAGTAGTGAGCACAACATCTGTGCTCATCTTGATGCTACATCTCAGAATGCTTCTTGAGGTCACAGGGATTATTGCCTTCCTGCATAGATCGAGGATCTACAAGGCTAATTCTACCCCATGCACTCCATACAGATCTATTCAGCAGGCATTCTATGTGACATCCGGTAAATTTCCGTTACCAAACTCCGTTAGTTCCGTTAAGTCTTGTATACACGTGTCGTGAGCACACACTAGTTGTCGTTTAACATTGGTGACTTAATAATAATGGATAATGTTAGTTTGATGTGAATCTAATTGATTATGTGAGTATTGGGTTATGTTTATGTGTTTACACATTTTTAAAAGGTTAATTAGAAAATTAATCTCGTAACGCGGAAATGTGCCTATTTATTCGTATGTCTTGTGTTTTTATAAAGATAAGATATATAATGATTTTCATAAGTTTATATCTTTATTATGAAGTTAAAAACACTTTACAAAGAGTTTAAAGCTTAGTTTTTATAAAATACAAATTACAAGGGTTAAAAGGGTAAATGTGTAAATTAAACTAAACAAAACAAACCCCAAACCCTAATTCACCCCCCATCGGTCGCGACTTCCTTCCCCACACTCTCCCTTTGCGAAAATCAACCTAGAACAAGCATCTAAACCTCGATTTCGTTCGATTACAAGGTGCACAACTTGTTGGAAACATCAATTGCAAGTTATAACACGTTTAAAGGTTAGATTTTTCATGTTTTTGTGAGTTGTTCATAATGGCCGAACCCTAGTTGTGAAATTGGCTTTCATGGAGTCGAAATTGATGTTGGTTGATGATGTTAGTATGTTAGTTAGATTGTATACATGTTAGTTAACGTCGATTATGCATGAATTCTATGTTTTTAGTGGATTGATCATGAACGTTGTGTATGAAACAAACCCTAGTTCGAAAATGCTATGATTATGCATGATGGATGATTGTTTGATGAATGTATGATGATTAGTAGGTTGTATGAATGTTAGGATATATTTATTTTGCAAGAAATTGGTGAATTGAAGTTGGTGTTCATAGGTTACTAATAATAGTAACTTTATTTTGCATGTAATGATGATCTAGTGATGGTTGATGTTATGGATGCGTTCATGATGATGATTGGATGCTAGATTGTTGTTATGAATGATAGAAATCTTTGAATGGATGTTATTGATTCATAGCTTGCCAAAAGTAGAAACTTTTGTTTATGAAGATTGTTAGATTATGGTGATTAGGTGATGTTGATCATGTCTAGATATTGTATGGAGCTTGAGATAGTATAAATATGTTGAATTCATGAATACATTGGATGGTTGATGGATGTTGGGATGTACTTTCCCAAAAGGGAAACTTTATTTGCATAACGTCTGAAAATGATAGCTTGAACATGTTTGGGATGTTAGGAGCATGTTAGTATGATCATGGATGAATTCTAAGGTGATGAAACATGTTGAATTAGTTGTATGGGATGTTTTGGATAATCATGGATGATGTTTGGACCTTGATGGTCATGTATGATGTTGGTGTTGATTAGTAGTTAGGACATCATGTTTGGGACTGGAAATTGATTGTTGTGATGTTTGTTGAATGCAATGCATATGGTTAATGAATATGGTTATGATCATCATACACGCGTGCGAATCTGAGGCCCCTACTTAGTAGGATTGGCAGGTTTAGGATGTGAAGTCGTGAGTGGCTTCACATGGCATGTAGTGAGTGGTTGATCTTTGTGTGACATGTTAGTTGTGTATAACTAGTGAATATGTTAATGTTCTAGATTCGCATGACTTGTATGATACTTGGTTGTATGATGATCTAAGTGTTACACCTGGATGATATAGCATACTGATGATCTGTTTGAATGTTGACTATGTATGATATATGTGTATGATTACTTGAATGGTTTACAACACATAAAGTCACCAACGGGTCAAACGGGTCAACTAGGTCAAACATGTCTGTTTTGTTTGAAATCTTGAGTCCTTGGTTGTAGTGTACTTAGGGTTTCACATGTTCTTTGATTACACGTACTCATGCACTTATATGATCTAGGTAACCTCTGAAGGTTGTCTGTCTATTCTGTTTGACAAGTCAAACTCTGTGTATCTAAACGCATATCAGGTGAGTTCATGCCCCACTTTTTATTTACTCTCTTTGGGGGAGATAGCATACTGGTAAATCACGAACGCTTTATGTATTTAAGTTGTGTACAATATTATATAGTGTTGATATCATGGAAAAGTCCTCACACTTTCAAATTGTTAATATTGATTAGCGGGGAAATTTGGGTAGTACTACTAGGTCTGACGAGCCCCATCTGTGTGACTCGAGGTCAACTGGGTGCAAGTTGTCCTAATGAACATTGTCACGACCTGTTAAGTCGTGGCAGGAGGCAACAACGTAACACAGTCGGCTTCAATTGCGAAATCACTATGAAATAATATTTATTGTTAATGGACTAGCTATCTGTTACAATACGCTACTTGTGCATCTCTATTATTAAACTTTTTATATTTGAATATCTCTTGAACTCACCAACCATCGTGTTGACATTTTTAGTATGCCATTCTCAGGTCATTTGCTTGCTTGCCATAGGAGCACTGCATGGTCCACTGCATTCTATGACACGGTCTTCAAGACAATTTTATCATTTTAATAATTAATGATTTCTCTTTTGGGATTGGCACGTGTTTTGCCATAATTATACTTTTATTTCTTTGGGTTGTTTTCAAAACGCTTCCGCATTGTTTAATTTATTTACTTTGGATTGATTTCATTTAAATTATGGCATATAGAGTCGTTCTGAGTAACTATTGACTGTGATCCTGGTTTGTTCACACGCCTCGCGGTAAAACTCCACAAGTGGATTTTGAGGGTGTGACATTCTAGGATTGTGCCAGGGTTGACCGGTCCGTCGAGCCACACCGTATACGGAGCTCCATATTTGGACAAGAGATCGAGATTACTGAGGATGACCTGAGGCGGGTCTTAGATCTAGGTGAGGACGGAGCCTACCCAACTAAGCTACATCCCCTAATGGTTCGGGGATGCTTCCTGAGGATCAAGTATGCTGGTGACATTAATGCCGACGTACTAAACAAGAGCAACATGTTCCCTCGGTTCAAGTATTTGGCACATGTGATCATTAAGTGCATAGCCTCCAGATGGATTTGATGAGATGTCTGACCAAATCCAGAATGCATACATTGCACTGGTACTAAATCACCCATTCAGTTTTTCACGCATGCTCTTCTCTTACAAGATAGAGAAACTCGAGGCCAAAGGCAAGGAAGGCTTCTGCATGTACCCATAGTTTCTGCAAATGATTATTGATGAGAAGCTTCCTATGCTGCCAAAGGAGAAAGATGATGCAGTGGTGCTTGAGGTCATGGATGATATGACACTGAGTCGGATATAGGTCTACTGGGGGAAGCAAGGGAAACCCCCGATGAGGAGACTATTTGGGCACCTTCTGTAACATCCATCATTTTCCGAGCTAAAACCCAAACAGGAACTTATTTTGGAACTTTCATACGATATAATTTTCTTTATTAAACTTATTATATTTACTATAATGAATCATATGAATCAGAAGTGGCATCAATAAAAATAAAAAAATTATTTTATTTAATTATTCTTTATTAAATAACTTAAACAAATTATAATAATTTTATAATCTATAAAGTAAAGGTTATAAATTTATAAAGTTTGATCGTCATTTATGAGTTTCAACATAGAAATGATACTTATATTTCAATGTTTTTATCCAAAATTATAAACTTTTAAAGTTTAATGTTAAACATGAGGTTTGAGATTAATGAGTAATAAAGAAATTTATATATTTATTTATTTATTAGCTCAATAAAATTCTAATAGACACTAACTTACTTATAAAATGGGTTTAATAAATTTGGTGTCTAGTTTGTACATTTTGAAACTTAATAGTTTGGACATAAAATAAATAACTATTGAAATTACAGGGACCTAAGTGTAAATTTCTTATAAAACCCAACCCATCCCGTCGAACACCCCCGCAACTCCGGCCAACTCCGGCCATCGCTTCAGCGACACCCAAACAACCCAAATTCATCATTTTCATATAAAATAAACCGGTCCTCAATCCTCGCGACCAAGGTTCGAACCATCAACTCTTGTTAATCCTAAAAATTTGACTGTTATGCCTTGAAAACCCGAAACCGAAGTACATTCATGAGCTAGATCGGTTTCAACCCAATTATGAACAAATTAATCGAATTAAACTACTAGAAACACTTATACGATCGTATGAGTTCGAATATGCAATCAATTACATTCAAAAATCATACGGTTACCTCGATTCAAGACTCGAAACCCCCGAACTAATATTAACTCGATGGACTAGAAACAGATCAAATTCAATCTGTATAATATGGGGAAAACATTCCTTTTGAATCCTTTGAACTTATTGCGCCTTTAATTTTATATAAAGTACATGCAATCATCAAGTTCGATCATCATCATCTTCTTCGGCTTGCAACTTAGTCGATGTCTACCTTTGGAGCTTTTTCGAATACAATTGATAAGGGGCTTTCGTCCCTCATCACCTCTGGAAGCTTTAGCACTCATTAATCGAGCCATATCAACAATAATTATACGGATTCGATCATCCTCATCAGACGCGACCCCATTCTTTTTTTTTCGCTATCGATTCCACCTCAAACAGGTAATTAAACACACTTGTACACTCGATTTCATTAGGGGATTAAAAGCCCTCAACTTATTTCAGCTATCATGATCAGATTAGGGTTCAATTTGAAATCGAATTGATTTAGGGTTCATATGGATTGGGGATTATTTGAAAAATGATTCATATTAATTATTTTGTACTTTAAAACAATATCTGGGCTTTCTCCCGCCGGTTAACAACAGTCTTACACATGGGAGGTCAGGGGTGCAAACCCTGCCTCTGCCATGTTTTGTTTTAATTGTTTTTCTTTTATATTTTTAATTCAAAAAAATTTATTACTATTTTAATAAATAAAAATAAAAATTATTTTGTTAACTAAAACATTTTTGAAATTATTAAGTTAATTTTTAAAGATATTTAAACTTATAATTATCCAATTTAATTGTTAAAAGAATAAAAGATTATAAAACTATTATTTAGTCATTATATGTTATAATATATTATGATTCAAATTTGGGGTTATTTTAAAACATTATTAATCTACATGTTAAATAATTAATTATTCTATTAGTTATTTATATAATTAATCATTTAACCATGTTATAGTTAATAAATTTATTCTTTAAACTTTTATTTAAATTCTTGAAACTAATAAAACAATATATTATACTTATTACATAAAGTTGTATTATAAGATTTTTATAATAAATCATTTAGAAGTTCACAACTATATAAAACAATTTTAAATAATTTTAAAGCCATCTAAATAGGTATTCAATTAGGTAACTTTATCAAATTTTAAATAATTAATTATGGAATTAGTTATTTCTTTTCACATCATACTTAAATTTTATTAATTCACCAAATTTAATTGTTGAATTATTCACTATCATTCTTAATTCTTAATTGGTTCATACCATCTTTATTAAACCAAAACATAATTGATTGCGATATTAAATATTATTTGGTTTGATATTAAAACCCTCAAATTCTAAATGAAACCCTAATTCATACTTACTCCTGAATCTTTTCTTTATTCTAATACCAAGACATCAACCATTAGGTTGAATCGTGAAGAAATCGTTGGAGCAATCTTATTTTCTTATTATTAACTTAAGTGCATCCTACATCTTGTGAGCTTTCCATGTGAGTTTTCCATGTGAGTTTTCTTTGCCCCCTTTTTTACTTTATTTCACACTATTTTGGGGTGAAACATGATACTTATACATCATACCCTTATAAATGCTTGAGACTTGTAAAGCACTTGCAATTCATCTTTATATTTTGTCATGGTTATTTGTGTGTTGTAAGTGATTATATGAGATACATAGTTTGTCTACAATCATTAACTATTGCTAGCCTGGCGACGTCTTAGATCTTTGGTCCTGACAAGCCTATTTGGTGCTAAAGTCGATGTATTGCCAACTCCTGATGACGATGCATGTTCTTCATGGGAACCAAATACACTTAGCCAATCTTATATACTTGTAATCAAGTCGAGGTTTGGTTGTAACGATATGTGTTCTATAACCTTACTAACTTATACCTATGACATGAATTGCTACTTGGAACCCTTTTATATATATACATATATGTGTGTGTTTAAACCAAGGAAACTCACCAACTATTTTTAGTTGACCTTTTATTTTCATCATGTTTCAGGTTTGATGCTTGAAGATCTTCTTATGCTCAATTAGGACTTTGACCTATATTAAATAAAAGTCTTATGTTAATTGTTGTATCTTGATTGTTTTGTAAATACATATTTGTCTTTTAATGTTTAATGAATAATGACGTTTGATATTATTTCAACTTAATTAGTTCCATGTGCTATAAGCAATCGTCTCCCATTCGTCCGCCCCGATGATTCCGCCGTCGGTCGGGTTGTGACAGATTGGTATCAGAGCCATGGTTATAGGGAATTAGGTTATTTGAAATGAAATGAACTAGACTATAACTAAGTACCCTTACACATGAGTCCTCTCATGTATTTTATATGCTTAGATAGGATTTTATGTGCCTTATGTTTTTATACTTGATTATGTGATTATATGCCTTATGTGCTTATGCTTATACCTTGAATCTTATCAATGCACACACGAACCTTAAATCATATTCTAAGGCATTATATGCCTAAATAAAATGGTTTTCAAAATGTGTTTTGAATCTTTATTCGTGGTTTTCAAGTCTCGTCAAAGTCTAAGGCCTATAACTTGAAACATGTAATGCTGGAAGAGTGGGATGCATGTTTCTCGAGGTGTTCTGCCTAGGCAAGATATTCATATAAATCCAAATCAACCGATGGATCCGTTTACCTTACCTGGGAACCCTTGAGGTGAGTGTCCGCTTATAGGTACGCATGTCTTCATTAAGGTTGTAGTTGACATAATACTTTGATAAGTCAAAGTAATCTTTTTGGTTTGTAAACCGAACGTTACACTCGAAACATCTTGTTATTTTGACTCGTTTCTTCATTGATATTTGTTCCCTTGAATCTTAAACTCATTATCCAAATCTTTTAACGACCCTTAATAATCTTTTTAAACGCCTTCCCCTTAAAACCGCTCTTATCCTGGAAACTTGTTGCAACGACGCTCTCATTCTAAATTGAACAAACACAACACTTGTATCAATGTCAAACTAATGAAACTTTGAAACCTCAACAAAATAGTAAACAAGAATTAATTATCTAAGAACCCCGTTAAATTTATCTTCTTGAGAAGCTCTTATCAATTCCATATCTTATCCAAAAGAGTCTTGACCATATTATTCATGTTGTCAAGCTAAGCCTTGTATTGATCTAAAATTTAGTGTTGTACTCGTGACAAAACCTTCCTAAATAATCCTAAACCGTTTAAATTACAAAAGTTTGTCAATTAAAATTCTATAATTAATGATCTTGCACCTTTGGTTAGGAAATACATGAAATCTTGAATCATAAAATTTAACGCACTTGAGTATAGCATAACACCATAATCAAAACTTATCCAATTTAAACCTTCCAAGAAGTTCACTAGAAAATATGAAATGAAACTCAAGTCTCCTCCTATCTTTGAAATTAGTCTTCTCTGTAACATCCGTCATTTTCCGAGCTAAAACCCAAACATGAACTTATTTTGAAACTTTCAAATGATATAATTTTCTTTATTAAACTTATTATATTTACTATAATGAATCATATGAATAAGAGAGGCATCAATAAAAATAAAAATAAAATTGTTTTATTTAATTATTCTTTATTAAATAACTTAACAAGTTATAATAATTTTATAATCTGTAAAGTAAAGGTTATAAATTTATAAAGTTTGATCGTCATTTATGAGTTTCAACATAGAAATAATACTTATATTTCAATGTTTTTATCCAAAATTATAAACTTTTAAGGTTTAATGTTAAACATGAGATTTTGAGATTAATGAGTAATAAAGAAATTTATATATTATTTATTTATTAGCTCAATAAAATTCTAATAGACACTAACTTAATTATAAAATGGGTTTAATAAGTTTGGTGTTTAGTTTGTACATTTTGAAACTTAATAGTTTGGACATAAAATAAATAACTATTGAAATTACAGGGACCTAACTGTAAATTCTTATAAAACCCAACCCATCCCCGTCGAACACCCCCGCAACTCCGGCCAACTCCGGCCATCCCTTCGGTGACACCCAAACAGCCCAAATTCATCATTTTCATATAAAATAAACCGGTCCTCAATCCTCGCGACCAAGGTTCGAACCATCGACTCTTGTTAATCCTAAAAATTTGACTGTTATGCCTTGAAAACCCGAAATCGAAGTACATTCATGAGCTAGATCGGTTTCAACCCAATTATGAACAAATTAATCGAATTAAACTACTAGAAACGCTTATACGATCGTTATGAGTTCGAATATGCAATCAATTACATTCAAAAATCATACGGTTACCTCGATTCAAGACTCGAAACCCCCGAACTAATATTAAACTCGATGGACTAGAAACAGATAAAATTCAATCTGTATAATATGGGGAAACATTTCTTTTGAATCCTTTGAACTTATTGCGCCTTTAATTTTATATAAAGTACACGCAATTATCAAGTTCGATCATCCTCATCTTCTTCGGTTTGCAACTTAGTCGATGTCTACCTTGGAGCATTTTCGAATACAATTGATAAGGGGCTTTCGTCCCTCATCACCTCTGGAAGCTTTAGCACTCAATAATCGAGCCATATCAACAATAATTATACGGATTCGATCATCCTCATCAGACGCGACCCCATTCTTTTTAATTCGCTATCGATTCCACCTCAAAATAGGTAATTAAACACACTTGTACACTCGATTTCGTTAGGGGATTAAAAGCCCTCAACTTATTTCAGCTATCATGATCAGATTGGGGTTCAATTGGAAATCGAATTGATATAGGGTTCATGTGGATTGGGGATTATTTGAAAAATGATTCATATTAATTATTTTGTACTTTAAAACAATATCTGGGCTTTGTCCCATCGGTTAACAACAGTCTTACACATGGGAGGTCAGGGGTTCAAACCCTGCCTCTGCCATATTTTGTTTTAATTGTTTTCTTTTATATTTTCAATTAAAAAAAAAATTATTGCTATTGTAATAAATAAAAATAAAAATTATTTTGTTAACTAAAACATTTCTAAAATTATTAAGTTAATTTTTAAAGATATTTAAACTTATAATTATCCAATTTAATTGTTAAAAGAATAAAAAGATTATAAAACTATTATTTAGTCATTATATGTTATAAATATATTATGATTCAAATTTGGGGTTATTTCAAACATTATTAATCTACATGTTAAATAATTAATTATTCAATTAGTTATTTAAATAATAATCATTTAACCATGTTATAAGTTAATAAATTATTCTTTAAAATTTTATTTAGATTTCTTGAAACTAATAAAACAATATATTATACCTTTTACTAAAAGTTGTATTATAAGATTTTTATAATAAATCATTTAGAAGTTCACAACTATATAAAACAATTTTAAATAATTTTAAAGCCATCTAAATAGGTATTCAATTAGGTAACTTTATGAAATTTTAAATAATTAATTATGGAATTAGTTATTTCTTTTCACATCATACTTAAATTTTATTAATTCAACAAATTAAATTGTTGAATTATTCACTATCATTCTTAATTCTTAATTGGTTCATACCATCTTTATTAAACCAAAACATAATTGATTGCGATATTAAATTTTATTTAGTTTGATATTAAAACCCTCAAATTCTAAATGAAACCCTAATTCATACTTACTCCAGAATCTTTTCTTTGTTCTAATGCCAAGACATCAACCATTAGGTTGTATTGTGAAGAAATCGTTGGAGCAATCTTATTTTTTATTATTAACTTAAGTGCATCCTACATCTTGTGAGCTTTCCATATGAGTTTTCCATGCGAGTTTTCCATGTGAGTTTTCCTTGCCCCCTTTTTTACTTTATTTCACACTATTTTGGGGTGAAACATGATACTTATACATCGTACACTTATAAACGTTTGAGACTTGTAAAGCACTTGCAATTCATCTTTATATTTTGTCATGGTTATTTGTGTGTTGTAAGTGATTATATGAGATACATAGTTGTTTATAATCATTAACTATTGCTAGCCTGGCGACGTCTTAGATCTTTGGGCCTGACAAGCCTATTTGGTGCTAAAGTCAATGTATTGCCGACTCCTGATGACGTATGCTTGTTCATTATGGGAACCAAATACACTTAGCCAATCTTATATACTTGTAATCAAGTCGAGGTTTGGTTGTAACGATATGTGTTCTATAACCTTACTAACTTATAACCTATGACATGAATTGCTACTTGTAACCCTTTTATATGTATACATATATGTGTGTGTTTAAACCAAGGAAACTCACTAACTATTTTTAGTTGACCTTTTATTTTCATCATGTTTTAGGTTTGATGCTTGAAGATCTTCTTGTGCTCAATTAGGACTTTGACCTAGATTAAATTAAAGTCTTATGTTAGTTGTTGTATCATGATTGTTTTGTAAATACCTATTTGTCTTATAATGTTTAATGAATAATGACGTTTGATAATATTTCAACTTAATTAGTTCCATGTGCTATGATCAATCGTCCTCCTATTTGTCCGCCAATGATTCCGCCGTTGGTCGGGGTGTGACACCTTTCTAGAGAAGACTATGTGGCGCCCGCTCAAAGGAAGTCGCGTCACGATGACAGTGATTCTGATACTGAGCCCATCATGGGCACTACAGACGAAGACGATGACGACGATGATGACATGATGACAGTCAGGTGGGGAAGATACAGGTCCCAGTTCTTCAAGGGCCACCGACACTTCGACTATATCTTCTTCTGCTCCATGTGGATCTGAGCAGGCTACTATCCACCCGGACTTTCTGGTTGATGAAGATGATGAGTCAAATGATGAGCCTCTAGTGAGGACAGTTGGGAGCAGGGTCATGGCCACTGAAAAGGGTATAGAGGCGGTTGGAGGGTGCGAGGCTGAGTCAAGGGATGCTACTGATGATGTTACTGATCCTTCATACATCCCTGACCAGTCCAGCATCCAAGGGGGAGCACCTATTGCAAAAGCTCCAGAAGAAGAGAATGGGTCATCCCCATAGGAAGAATAGCAAGTGGCCAAAGATTACTTTGATCACATCTTCTGCCACAGCCATAGCCACCACCACTGCCACAGCCACCACCACCACTACCACACATCCTACCACCACCACCACAGCTACTACTACCACCACCACACCTCCCACTACCACTATCACTCATCCCACCACCACTACCACAGCCACTCTACCATACCCACACACATTCTACCTCCCATATTCACCACTTCTACCACCACCAGTCACCAACCAGGTCCCTCCACACATTCTCCATTCATAACTGGATCCACTCTACCCCACACCGGTTTAGAGGAACAGCTGGCTAACCTCAACAGCACTGTGCTTAAGCTTCTTGCCACTGATGAGCTTAGGGCTTCTCAGTTACACAAGATGATGGAGGTGAATGCAGCTCAATCTAAGTAGATCAGGGAGCTCAGTGAGAAGAGTGACATGTATGAGAGAGCTCTAAGCCGAGCCCACCATACACTTACAAGTCAAAATGAGCTGGTGTTGGCTTCGGTGAAAAGGACAGAAGAGCTTGATAAGAAGAATAAGAAGATACCGCTAAAGCTCAAAGGGTCAAAGAGTGAGCCTCTAAAGATCAGGATGGTAATGGTGATGATGATAATGAGGATGAATATGATACTGAGGAGAGGTTGAGGAGGGAGGACTTAGCGAAAAATATCAAGAGGATGATGATGATCAGGACGGTGGTGCATCTACATCAGCCTCACATCCTCAAGCTCAAGAGAGGCGAACTAAAAGAAACCAAGATCAAAGAGCCTCATCCTCCACTTCTCCAGCTGAAGAACCCACTATTCAAGACAAAAGTAATTATTAGATGTTTTAGTATTTAAAAACTTTTGTACTTAATTTATATATTACATTAATGTAATTAACCATCATCTATGTTTGTTTATGTTAAATGATTTATATGATGACTTATGTGTGATGTGATTAATGTTTAAACAAACATATGAAGCTCAATAGGCAGATGAGTATGATGTCCAACCCCTTCAGCAGGTCAAGTCTCAATTAACCATGATTCTTGACCTGCAAGGGATACTCAGGAGATCTGTGAGCTACACTCCAGAAGAGGGAGAGATCATACATCACTTAACGGATGAACAGCTCGCTAAAATATTCAGGCTAAATCCTGACGAGCTGGTAAAAGATGTTCAAAAAGTTGATGTGGCAAGTGACGATGAACTGAATGATGTTGATGAAATTGAGATCGAGGACATCACTGCTGAACATTATCCAGAGTACACTGACCACGAAGGTATGTTATACCCAACTTGGGTGATACTTTTGGCAGTGCTACACTTGAGAAGCTAGATGAAGTGGAGAAAGAAAAGGAGAAAGAAGAAAGCTCAACCCAAGCTTTGGACGCTAATGTCGACTTGAAGAAAGCTGAATGGGTGGCTTGTTTTGCAGAAATGAATGCCCAACGTGTGCCGCCAAAGCAGAATGCCTACACAAAGCTCTACAAAGTCAAAAGACATCAAAAAGTGTTAGGCAAGATCATAGCATGGGCGTATATTGAAGACTTAGGAGGTAATGTTGTTAAGAGAGAGAAAGGAATCGAGTACTTCAGATATCCTCATGATCTGAAGACTCTTCCTGGTTTTGAGCTCAACCGTCTGGCATGTTTAGATCTTCTGTATGCTAATCTGAAGAAGATGTTAGGATGGTTTGAGGCTACGTTAAAGAAGGAATACCACACCAGGTGGGTAAACTTCAGACCTCAACAACCGAAGAGGTACATTCGTAGGTCTGAAGTGGATCCTATATCTGGAAAGCCTAAAGTAGTGCTGAAGTAGAGTCCCCTAGGCATGATGTCAAAGATTCTTTATAGGAAATGTCTTAGGACTTCACTCCACACTTCAAATTGTGGTATTAACTGGCGGACAGGTGAAGCGGTCATAGTTCTAAACAAAGATGGAAGATTGATACTATCCGGGTATTAAACACAATGGGCTTACAAACTTTGTCAGCTGAAGATGTCTACACATTATAAAAGTGGCCACTGTTCTATGACACGTAGGACATTGTACAAGCTCTCCAGTTTCAACACATGATAAGACTCTGCTTTGCATTTGAAATACATGCAGGAGTTACAAAAGAGGAAAAGTACAAGAAGTTTCAAAAAAATGTGAAGAGTGTTAAACGACAGAGGAAACTAGGACGAAGGGGGAGTTTGTAGATGCATATATTCCTAGTTTATGAGCTTAAATGTAAAAGTATTTCATGTCTTACACATGTGTAATGAATTGGTTCAATGAAATATAATATGTGATTGATGTTTATTCATGTTTATGTATTTCATATTATCATTGTGTTAAAGTATAATTTATATGTATGACCATATTATATAGGTTTGAGGTTCTGTACATGATTCTTAGTCAATATTGATTAAATAATGTGTTCAACATAGTAGGATGAGTATTCATACTAATGGCCCATACTTATGGACCATACGCAAGAATACATCATGCTTATGGACCATTCGCACGACTGAATCAGGAGACTGGATTAGTCGTATGATTGAGACATAAGATTGACTCAGTCGCACAACTAAACCTTTAGTCGTGCGTATGGATCAATCGTATGATTCAGTCGTACGAATGGGAAGCCCTAACCTATAAATACCACTTAATTCATGGAAAAAAGAAAAGATTTCAAGAATTGAAGAACACTTGATATTATCACGAACCCTAGCCATCCAGAACGTCCAAGAAAGCCAGTCCAAGTTCATAGATCGTTCCTGATTGGTTTCTATTCGTTCATAACGTTTAGTTTCAATCTTATATCGATCGGGCTAACGTTCTCACTAATTGGATCGCCAATCAAATAGGATTCCGCACTATTTGATTTGTATAAACACAGAATCTGTTAGTATTTCGTACGTACACAGTCCTGACAGAGTCTTTATACTCCCCTTAGTAGCCAAAAGGGACAGCCCCACCAAAGGCTTAATGCCAATAGACATTGGCCAAAATCGCAAGTTATTAGTTTAACTTCCATATCATTCACAACCTACTGATAAGAACTGATGAGGAAATTAAGTCTCTTCATGGAAATGAAGTTGATCCCCAATACCCTTTATGGATCAACAGAGCCTAGAGGGACCTCTTATCTCTATCCCCCATCAACAAAACCACTGAGGTGAGTCCCACAAATGTCGAGGGGACTCATGTAGATTTAGTTGCCATACTAAAGAGCCTCATTGGATCCTCACGGCAGTGGTAACATATATGAGTCTGAAACTACGACAAATGTGCCTTTTGATGCCACTGAAAGAGACATCATTCTGCAAGGGAAACCAGGTGCCATGAAACCACATCTAGTGGTAAGGATGAATATACAAGGTAATTACCTCATCTCCCGTGATTCTTCAAAAGAAATGAGGGAACTCTAAACTCACCATTCAAGACCTACTTTCTAAAGTCTCAAATCTGAATCCAAGGTTGACTTTAAGGATAGGTCTGCCACTCAACAACTTGAGATTGAGGATATCAAGGCTCAACTAGCTGAGAAATAGATTGAGAGATCTGTCAGGCATGTACCTATTCAGGTCTCATTGACCTCTTCTTCTAGCTCGTCTAGCTCTCAAGATAATGCTACCAAAAAGGGAAAGAGTGTTCAGAGACAAACATATGTGGAACCATAGAGCCAAGCTTTAACTTCTCTAACTTCAAGATACTCGGCTCCCAAAGCAATAGTTTTTCCCGAGCCTCCTCAAATCGTCCTAAAAATGGACCCAAGGATGGTCAAAGATCTCAACAGGATCTTCTCCAAGTTCCTGATGGGATCTTCTTTAAATCAGCCTAGCCCTGATGCAGCTATGATGTACTTTGGAGCTAAAAAACTTCAAAGGATAAATGCACCTTCTACCACTGTGGAATAAGTTGGTCAACCTAAGGCCCCCATGGAACCTGAGATTAATTTCTAAGGGGAAATGAGGACTGATGGCCCAGTAATTGAAACAATTGGGATAGATAGTGCATTCCCAACTAGGAAGTTGCTAGTTGTTAGTAGCAAGCAACTACAGCCAACCAAGAGGCTATCAACAACAGAAAGAGGGTGGAGATCATTAATAGACTTATCAAGCTTGGAGCTATTAGTGAAGATGTGCTTCTGCTACCACTAGAGGATTTAATTAAGCTGGAAAAGGCAACATTGCCACTGATTAAACAAAGGAAGAAGCAACAAGGCTAGCCTTATAGGAGGAAAGAGAGAGGAAGAAAAGGAAGCTGGTCTGCAGCTTAGGAGGGAAAGGATAACTTTGCTAACCTCTAGGGTTTTCTCTCTAGAAGAACTGTCTCCCCATGATAATGATACAATCTTATGGCTCTTCAACAAATAGTAAGATCAAATGGAGAAAGAGAGAAAGAAAGTTGCAAGAGAAAAACTAAGGGAGAAGAAGAAGAAGAAGAAGAAGAAGTAGGACTTGCTGCTACCAAGAAGATAGGTGAAAAAGCCTGGATGAAGGACTATCTTCGAGCTTATGGCTTCTCTGGTAGGCAGGTGGGTCCCATGTCTGTGAAGACCCTGCAGCGTATTGTCAATGAAATCAAGGCTGACATACGCTCAGGATGAAGGAAGAGATGTACCGAAGAGTACATGGGATGACTTTCATATCCACTCCACTACCACAGCCTCAACCCAAACCTATCCCTTTCCTTTTTCCTATTAAAATTGAACCAACCTCTAAGCCTTACACCCCTGAACTCATATCATCAACCTTACCCCTTCCTCACCCACTCAATCCAAACAACCACCACAACTCCCCATCCTCAACCTAAAACCTTACCTAGAACCCTAACCTCTCCTACCAAACAACCACCCAAGTCATCCTCTCATTTATCCAAACATCTCTCCTTAGAGGAGTTCAAGGAGATCGAGATAAATCTCACCAAGTGTCCAACATTGAGCGACATCTCTTGTGAGGAGGAGTCTATCAAAAAATTGACTTTTTTTATGGCTCCTCATGTTCCCTCACAAGAGATCAATTCCTTAATCTACCTAAATGAACATTGGACCAAGCTGCAAAACTCCTTGGCCTCAACCTGATTCTCTAAACGATGAAGAGAACAAGCTAAGAAGAAAACTGGTAACTCTGCTGGATACAAAGAAATGTGACAAGGTTCCTAGTCAGCCCCTTGTACCAAGGAAGAAGACTATCTAGGGGAGGTTCAAAGACTCTTCTCACAACTTTGTTTTAAGAGAGAATGGTGAGACAAACAGGCTCAATGCCTCCTCTCTGCTACATTTAAGCAGATTTGACATTGTTGAGTTAACAGAGAAGCCATTCTCCAACCCCTCCAACTCTAAGATAGTTGCTCATATCAGGAATCATCTTAGCAGCCTTAATCTAGTCGAGCTGACTACAAGGTCCAAGATTGAAGAGGAGATGAAACTAAGAGATGAGGAGGAAAGGAAAGGATCAGAAACCAAAGGCAAAGCCTTTCTTCAAATAGTTGAAGGTTTCAACCTTGAATCCATAGTTAGATAGGAGTATGACTATAACTCCCGTTAACTAACTCTCTTCAGGGGGTGCAATAAAGGGTACATGTCATTCAGAGTGACAGACCGGATCCCCTATCCACTAATGACTTGTACAAACTTCTCAACATAACTTCAGGGAAGAACAAATAAACGGACAAACATCTTCTGTCCCTGGTGCTAAAGGTTTTGAGAAGCTGGAAGAAGTGAGCTTTTGGTGGCATCAGCCTAAGGGAGTTTGTTGGATGAAGAAAGGCTGGTGCAACCAAAACCAAACATTTATACTATTTTGGTACAACTAATAAAGAACTTCCAAAGATAAGAGTGGAACTTTCGAAGACAAATAGAGTCCTTCCAAAGTCAAGTGCAAGATCAACTTTCGAAGGAAAGCCCCAACTTCCAAAGACAAAGTCTTTGCTCTTCTGAAGCTTCAACACTTAGAAGAAATGAAGACTACAACTTTTAAAGTATGAAGTCTCAAGGAAACCTCAAAAGAAGTAGCCACTTCTGAAGAATAAGTGGCTTCGGAAGAACAAGCCAGTTAACCATCGAAAGTAGCTACTATGAACCAGTGGACATAAGTATGGTCCCTCTGACACTCCACTGCCGACCTTTGATATACTGCATGGCGTTTTCTGTAAAACCCATATGGTTGACCATACTTTTTTCCATTGTTCACCTTTATTAGTTAGTACAGTTGCCAACTTTAGTTGGTGACAAAAGGTAAGTCATGGATATGTCATGACTACCGTATCTTCGATAATACTTCAACTAAGATACCTTAACTTTAGCTTTGTAGTATTTGCTTTAGTATAAGGTTTCCAGCTAGTATCAAAGTATATCTGGCTGTAGGTAGTAGTATATATAGCTTCTAATTGTAACTCATGTATTATGTTTGTAAGAGTCTTGTAATACTTTAAGTTCAGAGATAATATATACAAGTATCTTGAAAAACTATTCTCTTGTGCTTGCTTTGATTTACTTAGTTTATTACCTATCCTGCAGAAAGGTTTTGGTCCTGATTGGCTATTTGATCTTGATTTAGTTACAAACTATTTTAAGAAATCTTGTGAGAATATTTCAGGATCTACAGATATACTACCTATAGGTGATTCTGATCCAAGATTTGAGCTGAGAAGACCATCAAGTTACACTACTTTAGCTCCAGTTGTAACTAACTCTATAAATGAAGTTTCCATCAGCCCAACAATAACAAATTCAGCTGATACATCTGAGATGCCTTCAAATTCCAACACAGAGGAACAACACTTACACAAAGAAGCTTCAAATGTAAAAGATCATGGTGGTAGTAAAAGTGATCAAAAATTTCTTGATGTTGACAACCACTCCATTGAAGACAACATCAATGATGTCACACACTCATTGAATCAAGTTTCTCTTGATACGTGTGTTGTTGTGGTGGGAGAAACTTCATTGCCTGATCTAAATTTCTCTAATTTAGATCTTTCTTAGCAACTTACTATGATCCCTCAACTAAGGATCCACAAGTCTCATCCTACCACAAACATCATTGGAGATGTTGTCCTAGAAGTAAAAACAAGAGGACAAACCCATGATGCAAATTTTTGTCTTCACTCTTGTTTCTTATCCCAGATATAGCCAAATAAAATTGATGAGGATTTAAAGGATGGAAGTTGGGTTGAATCTATGTAAGAAGAGCTGCTTCAGTTAAAAAGAAAAAAAAATTGGAACCTATGTCCTCTTCCTCAAGGGAAGACTACCATAGGAACCAAATGGGTGTTTAGGAATAAGAAGGATTATAGAGGACTTGTCATCAAAAACAAGGCTAGACTAGTTGTCCAAGGATACACACAAGAAAAAGAAACTGACTACATAGATGTCTTTGCTCATGTGGCAAGACTTGAAGCTATTAGAATATTCTTAGCTTTTGAAGCATTTAAGGACTTCAAAGTCTACCAACTTGATGTCAAGTGTGCTTTTCTCTATGGGGTGATTGATGAAGAGGTGTATGTCAAATAACCACTTGGGTTTACAGATCCTGATCATCCTGATTATGTATTCAGGCTTGATAAAGCTCTTTACGGGCTGCATCAAGAACCAAAGAAGTGGTATGTGACTTTATCTCAGCATCGTTGTTAGCATGGCTACAAAATGGGTACTATATATGGAACTCTCTTAATCAAAGAAATAGGGAATGACTTAATGTTAGTTCAAGTATATGTATATGACATTATCTTTGGGCAAACTAATCCAAAACTCTACAAAGATTTTAATAAACTAATAAAGGATAGATTTGAAATGAGTGCCATGGGGGAACTCAATTTCTTTCTTGGAATTCAAGTGAAGAAGGTTGATAGTGGCATCTCCATAAGTCAGTCAAAGTATGTATAAAACATACATACAAGATTCAACCTAGCTGATTGTAAATGTGGTAAGACACTTATAGCTAGAAACCACTCTCTTGGACCTAACCTTAAGGGGAGAGTGTGAGTAAACATCTTTATAAAGCTATGATTGGTTCTCTTATGTACCTCACTGCTAGCAGGCATGATATCATGTTCGCCACATGTATTTGTGTAAGATATCAAGCCAACCTCAAGATGTCACACCTAGTTACTGTCAAAAGGATTTCGAGATATCTCAAAGGTGCTCCGATTCTTGACTCTGGTGTCCGAAGAATTCTGACTTCAATTTGTATGCAAATATAGATAGTGACTATGGTGGCTGCAACATGACTGGAAAGTCTATATCAGGGGGATGTCAGTTCCTTAGTGGAAGGATAGTCTCATGGCAATGCAAGAAGCAATCCTATGTATCTACATCAACTGCTAAAACTAAATACATTGCTGTTGTAAGTTGTTGTGCTCAAGTGCTTTGGATTCAGAATCAGATGCGGGATTATGGATTCAACTTCAAAGAGACTCCTATCCATATAGATAACAACAGTATTATCTCTGTCACAGAGAATCCTATGCAGCACTCAAGGAAAAATCACATTAATATCAGTTATCATTTGATTAGAGATAACTTTGAAAAGGGGTTAATCAAACTTGTCAAAGTCAACACAAATGAATAATATGCTGATCTGTTCACCAAAGCTTTTGATGAGTAGAGATTAAGTATCTTGTATTAGTTATTGGGTTGATTAACTTTGAATATCTTTTCTTAAAACTTAATCATATTATTTCTAAAATCTGTGTGTCCTAAGTTGTTTATTTTTATCACCTTCATAAGTCCTTGTTTACTCTGGAAGCAAAATCTTTTTAGAAGACGTTCTTTATATTTTTTAAAATTTTCATCTTTTTTTATCCTTCAGAAGATATGGATTTACCTCCGGAAGAAATTTAAGTCTTCAAAACAAACAACCACTAAAGAAAATTTACCTTGTGGAAATTTTCAAATATCTTCCGAAGCTTAACAATATTCCTAAATACTTGTATGTTTTCAAGAACCATTTTCTTTTGAAAGCAATTAACTCTCGAAAGCTTTGTTTAAACTTCCAAGTCTTAATCTCTTCCGAAGCAAAATTTTCTAAACTCTTTGGAATATCTTCCGAAATCATTTTGGCTTCGGAAGCTTTTCATCTTTCCGAAGTAAAATTACCTTCGGAAGGTTTTAGTCTTCCAAGAAAACTATTTTTTGGGCAAAAGGAATCTTCTTTTTCAATGGTGGGATCGATATCCGGATTTCAAAGTTTATCTTCTTTTATTAACTTTGTCTCAAATCCCTTTCATATATATATATACCCAATGGTTCCCCCCCTCTTTCACTCTCTACTTCCTTTGTACTATTCCAAAACCTAAATTCACCCAGAAACCGCCTTCTTTATTCACTTTCTTCACCTTTAAGCTCTCTAAAATGGTCAACGTAAATTGCAGAAACAACCCTGATTTCTCCATGCAACTTCACAGGCAACATAATCAAGTTGCCCTGTTGAACTCTAAGAAAGATTCTAGTTTCTCATAGGTTTGCCGATATCTGGCTCTATCCAACTACTTCACATCCCTAACCATTGATCCTACTCTCTATGAGGATCATCTACTTGATTTTTCGAAGACTTTTCAAGAGGTTATTATGGATGGCGAGAAGGCACTATCTACTATAGTGCAGGGGAGGAAAATCTCCATCACTCCAGCCATCATTAACACTCATCTTCAGCTAGATGATAAGGAAGGTGAGTTGTGCTTTCCAAAAGAAGCTGTCAACCACACTTTCAACAGATGGACTATGAACGAGATTTCTTTGTAAAGACCTTCAAAAAAAGGAAGCTCTCATCCCAGTTGAAGTACCTACTCCATGGGTCATCCATAGCCTATCCAACAAGCATGGGGGATGGGACTAGATTCCTAAGGATCTCTCCTTTATAGTGCATGGAATGGTTCAAGGGTAAAATTCAAGTACTCTCAATTTTTTTACACAATTTACTTATTAACTTGGACTCCTTAGAGTATTACATATTTCCAAGATATGTTCGATACATTCTCAACTATGAACTGGGCTCATTGTTGAGGGAAACAGGTAATATTCTTAAATTGGGACAGATGAAGCCCATCATATTTAAGATATTAAATAAGCCAATTGCTAGCTTCTATGGGGTGGAAACAACCCTTGTCCCAAAAATGTTAGAGCTCATTTCTCAAGGTGACAACCTAGAAACACAAGCTAGTGTTGAACCCATACCTTCTACCTCTCAACCACTTAAACAGCCACCAATTATCCTCACCTACCACAGAAAATCCAAACGAACCTCTGCTCAAGCTATTGAGCTTGTGCAAGCCCCCATATCATCACCCACACAAGAAGAAGTGGACACTCGAGCTCCTACTTCTCATGAGAAGCAAACCACTCCCTTCTCATCAAGAATCAGTGTTGAGGTTCTTATGCTCAACCTGATGAGCTCATTAGCCCTTTAGCCTTAAGCCTTCACATGGAGTCTCAACACTCAAGTGAACAACCTTCATAGGACAGTTATCATCCCTAACCTCTAGATCTAAACCAACCTCTCCCTAACCTTGAATTCTATGATGATGAAGATATGGGATTCAGTGAGTACCATGAGTCTCTCTATTCCTCCCCTACTCAAAGAGAGATGAGTGCTCTTGAGTCTCCTATATCTAGCCCACATCATCCATCCCTCATTGAGGTGGATCTCCCTGAACTTGTTCAAGAGGTCCATACAAAAGAGACTCTCACTTCTACAAGTGGTTACATCATTAAGACCTCCACCATGACAACTCAGCCCATTGACAGTTCAACTGATGATGAAGATATGGGATTCAGTGAGTACCATGAGTCTCTCTATTCCTCCCCTACTCAAAGAGAGATGAGTGTTCTTGAGTCTCCTATATCTAGCCCACATCATCCATCCCTCATTGAGGTGGATCTCCCTAAACTTGTTCAAGAGGTCCATATAGAAGAGACTCTCACTTCTACAAGTGATTACATCATTAAGACCTCCACCATGACAACTCAGCCCATTGACAGTTCAACTGAAGTTGTTAGTGAGCAGGGGAAATCCAGCAGCCAAGAACATGATGATGGTGGTGAGAGTGAAGACTTTGGCCCAATTCTCTCATCCTTCAATGATTCTTCTAAAGAAGATAAGGGGAACATAAGACTAAAGGTGTAGAAATTATCACAAACATGCTCCTATTTAGTCTCTAAGATTAGTCACCTGAATCTCAGGTGACTACCTTACAAAACAGGGTTAATAATCAACAACCTAAGATATATTTTCTTAAGGAACAACTAGTTGGGAGACCTTTGAGGATAGCTCATCTAGGATCACAAGAACCTATGGATGTGATTGACTTAACTCCTAAATCACCTATGCAAGTGGGTGATGCTATCAAAAAGGAGGAGAAAGTCATAAAAATCATAGATTCTAGGAGTTCTTCACAAAGTATGGACATTGAGAACTCACCATCCTCACTTGCAGTTGTCCATACTCAGCAACTTGCTCAAGTTAACATTGATGTAGACTCTCTAGACTCACTTATTCATAGTCTCTTTGAGGAAGTTATTCCAAGGGCTATGTCAACTCCACCCCAAGGAGCTTCAAATTACATTACTGGGTGAAGGTATGATGCTAACAAAAGAGCCCTCATACTTCAAAAATTTCAAGGGCAGCAGGAAGTTTTTGATTTTTAGACCTTGAACTTCTATGAAGGTCTTGACCTGGTCAACATGCCACTTGTCAATCCAAGCCAAACTAGGCAAGCTGACAGGCTGGCTCAAAGGATACAAGACACGATTATTGGAGAGTTCAGTCATAGAAGAAGACAAAGGCAATCAAGTAATGTCATTGGTCAACTAGATGTTTAGATGGACCCTAAGATTAGCTTAAAACGGAAAACCTTTATTGAAGGCCCAGTGATAGAACCTGTAAGCTCTGTCTCACAACAAGCAACTCCAACAATCCATTCCCTCTATGAACCACCTGTTGGTGAAGGTGTATCACAACCTCTCCCTCTATGAAACACCTGTTGGTGAAGGTGTATCACAACCTCTCTCTGGCTAGAGCATGGATGCTACTCCAAGAAATAAAGACCAAAGCTCTCTACACCCTGATTCACAAAGGTATGTGAGTGACAAAGAGAAAAGGAAAATGACTCCTGAAGATATTGAGGAGGAGGAGGAGAGAAAAGAAGAGGAAGCTAAGGGGAAAAAGTTCTACTAGGTCTTCAGGTTTCATGCAAGATGCAATTAGGGCTGCCTCCAGACCAAACACTCAAAATGATGAGTTAAGGCAGTCAGGATTAATTACCTACAGCCCAGAAACTATGATATAGGTAACATCATTTCTCTTCCCTTAGAAGAACTAAATGAACTGGCAGACATAGAAGTGTCTAAAAAGAGGAAAGAAGAAAGAAAAGACTATACGGCAACTGTAACATCTCGTATTTTCGTTAAATTAAAAGTTAAGTTCTTGTAAGGACTACTTATGCCCATTATGAAATTTATGGATTACTTATGCTTATCTTTTAGTTTGTCTTTAAATTCATTAATTTGAAAGGCTATAGCTTATTAAATTGTACATAATAATAAATAATATTAATATTACTAATAATAATAATAATAACTAAGATAATAATAATATTACTAATAATAACAAATAACTATAATAATCATAATGTTAACAATAATAGTAATGGTAATGATAATGATAAAATTTATAATAAAAATGATACTTATAATAATTTATAAAGTTATAATCTTAAAAGTGTTTTAAAATTTAAGGTAATAAGTTTAGGGGTTAATATGTTATTTTACAAACTTTAAATAGAAACTTTGTGCATAAAATAATAAGGAAACAAAGTTAAGGGACCATTCGTGTAAACTTTAACAACCCAAACCCCCCTTTTTTTTCTCCCTGTCGACTACCGGCCGCACCTCCGGCTGACCAAATCCGGCCACCCTAAAACCATCGAAGCAACTCCATTCGTAACCCCAAAACCATTTCAACTACTCCTGGACTCGAATCGAACGTGGTTAACTACCCTAATTGAGTTTAAACATCATTTACCAAGCCTATTCGTTCGTGTAACCGAAGCTCTTTTAATTTATGGTCGTTCTGTCATTAAAGCACAATAATAATCGAATTAAATTAACACAAACAATCATCTATCTATCTCTAATCGATTACACCCTTCAATTGACTTGAATCAAACACATACATCGAATTCAATCATCACCTTCATCGCGAGACTGCATCTAGTCGAACACCATCCTCTGGAGTTCAAGAATCAAATTTGATAGAAGGCTTTTACTCCAGATCATCATTCGAAGCTATCTACAAATTTAATTTGATTACCATTGAGGATTGCTCATCCATTGGGTACCCATGGCCGCGACCTGTTCTTCGTTGGGATCATCTTCAATTCAAACATTATACGGGTAATTAATCACACACACATACTCGGATTTCTTTGGGGAACAAAAGCCTTATGATTAATACAATGAACATCATCGAATTCATTGTCAATTGGGATTGAATTGGTTCTAGGGTATATGTGGAATTGAGGATTTTTGGTTGTTGTTTGTTTTAAGGATAGGAAACCGGCCCTTAAAAGGCATAGGCTACCCAGCCTAATGGTAGCACACTCCCTTGTCAAACTTGAGGTCCCGGGTTCGAACCCGGGCAACCTCACCTATTTTTTTAGGGCTTTTCGGCCTTTAAAAAAATATATAAAATTTTAAAAATATAAAAAAATCAGTTTTATAAATTTTGTTTTTTTAGAAGTTAACTAACTATTTTCTGTTAAATTATTTCTTTAAACACTTAAGCAATTTTTATATAAAATATTGTTAAAAATGTTATAATTAGTTTATTTTCATAAAAACTGTTTTAAATAGTTGAAATCATTAATTGTTATTGGTCATTTCGTCATCTTTAATTTTGGATTAATTATGTTAATTATAAAATTTTATTTACATTTTATAATTATATCATTGTTTAATCATTTTAAAAAGATTAGTTAAGTTCTTTCAAAATATATATTCATGAGTTCGACAAATAACCATACTTATAAAAAAACCCCAAATCCTTATTGAACCCTAGTTCGCGTTTAATCGATAATCCTATTATTAACCTTAAATCTTGTAATATATACGTTTAGGTTCTTTGCAAAAGAATTCGTTGGAGCATCATTAATTCTTATAATCATCTTATATACTTATACGTCATGTGAATCTCCTTGTCCCTTTTTATATATTTCACACTATTTTGGGGTGAAACATAATACATATACAACATAAACTTATAAACGTTTGAACTTGTAAAGCACTTGCAATTCATCTTTATATTTTATCATGGTTATTTGTGTGTTGTAAGTGATTATATGATATACATATTTTGTTTGCAATCATTAACTATTGCTATCCTGACGACGTTTTAGATCTTTGGGCCTGACAAGCCTATATAGTGTTAAAGCCAATGTATTGCCAGCTCCTGATGACGTATGCTTGTTTATCATGGGAACCAAATACACTTAGCCTATCATATATACTTGTAATCAAGTCGAGGTTTGGTTGTAATGATATGTTTTCTATAGCCTTACTAACTTATAACCTATGACATGAATTGCTACTCGTAACCATGTTATATTTTTTTATGAAAACCTTGGAAAATCACCAACTTTTTAGTTGACCTCTTATTTTTATCATGTTTCAGGAAATGCCCAAGTTTAAAGTGATCAAATGAAGCTTGCAAAGATCTAGCATTTGGACCTAGTTAATGGAATAAAAGGATTATATTTGTTATATTTTATTTGGAACTATTTCATGTTTTGAGACTTATGATTGTACTTTCTTTTGAAACTTATAATGTTAATACTTATATTTAAATATAGCGTCATGTGGCTGTAAACAATATTAACCCTCACATCTCGACGATTCCACCATCAAGGTTGGGGTGTGACAGATTGGTATCAGAGCCCATAACTATAGGGATGTAGGTTATTAAAAATGGTGACCTAGACTATGGTTTATGCACGAACCTCATAGAATAATATTTATATTCTTGTAAATATATACATTGTTTGCATGCTACATAATGCTATGCCTTCTTATGTGCAACTTGATGCCTTAGCATAGGATTGCCTTATAATTGTTAAAACTTTGTTACTTGTCTCCCTAAACTTATCCTTGACCCCTTGACTCTCCCCGACAAATGAAACTTCTTAATCTTATTCTCGACGACACTTGGAATCGTATACTTATGCTTATGACTTGAATCTTTAGACTTATGTCTAATCTATGAAAATCTCATCAAGGTTTTGATTTCATGAACTTAAGAAATTTGTGTGACTCATAGACACCTGTGTCCTGGATTTCCTGGCAAAAGGCCTTCTGGCTAAGGGAAGCATATCGCATAAATCCTACGGGACTAGTTATGCTTACCTGGAGATTTTTGGGATGAGTGATAAACTATGGTCAACATACACAAGTTTCTAAGGCGAATAGGTCAACTTACCTTGACCTGCCAACGTTTCCAAATGGTAATGCGTTACCAAATAGAACCATTCCATATGCCTTACAACTCTTGACTTATCCTCGTTTAAATTATAAACCTTGTTATTTTTCATCTCCCGTGTCTAACTCATTTTGTTTATTCCAGCATGTCTCATCATCATGGAAAGCGTGGAAGTTCTGATCGTAAGCTAGCCGCCATGATCGCCCAGCAAATGGTTGTCGTCATCCCGACCATGGTCGCTGAACTCAATAGCACTTTGATGTCCAACTCTAGTAACAATGGAAATGGTCAAGGAGAGAATAGTGTTAACCAAGAGCGCAACAACCAAACTTGTACCTTCAAGTATTTTAGCTCTTGTAAGCCCACTAATTTTAGTGGCAAGGAAGGAGGCACTGGTCTTCTTGAGTGGTTCGAGAGCATGGAGAACACTTTTGTCAACAGTGAGTGTCTTGAGGTACTCAAAGTTTGTTATGCCACTAGTATGCTCCAACAAAGGGCTCTTACCTGGTGGAATAGCAAGAAGAGAAATCGTGGAGCTGATGCTATTTTGGCACTCTCTTGGGATGAGTTCAAGAAGATTGCCATCATGAAGTTCTACCCAAGAAGTGAATTACAAAAGTTGGAAGAAGAATTCTGGAACTTGAAGCAAGATGGTGGTGACCATTTGGCTACTCAACTAGGCATCATGAGTTGTGTATACTACTGCCTCACATGGTTGACACTGTCCCCCATAACATCGAGAAGTTCATCAAGGGTGTACCACCCCAAATACAAGATGTTGTGGTGGGTAGCCGACCACAACCTTGGAAGAAGCCATTACTATCACCGCTCAACTCGCTGAGAATCATATACGAGCGGGCACCATGTTTGTGAAGGGTGCAAAGAAGGTGGAAAAGACGGCTACCGAGGCTGTTAAGGAGACTAAAGTTGAGCCATCTCACAACAACAACAAGAAGCGCAACTTCACACCGGCACGCAACTATGCCGTGGTTGCACCCAAACAACCCCAAAGGCAACTTGTACCTACAGCTGCACATGTGGCACAAGTGCCTGGGGCTAGGGCCTATGCTGGTCCTCAACCGATGTGCAACACCTGTAGGTACCACCATCCGGGGAATCAACCATGCCGTATCTGTACCTTATGCGGTAAATATGGTCATGCATCTAACAACGCCGCAATGGTCACAAACCGTGTTTGCTACAACTGTGGGGAACATGGTCATTTCTGCCAATAATGCCCTCGTCTTGTGGGTAATGTTCCACAAGCCCGAGGACGTGCTTTCAACATCAATGCAAATTAAGCACAAGCAAACAATGATGTGGTGAATGGTATGTTAACTTACCTTTAACTTTTGAGACCTATTTCTTTTCATGCGTTACTTGTATCGTTAAATACCTTTAAAATTGAACAGGTATGTTTCTTATTAATAAAACTTATGTATATGTCCTATTTGACTCTGGAGCCGATAAGAGTTTTGTTTAGTTAGAGTTTGAACCCATACTTGCTAAGCCACATACGAAACTAGAAGACCTCTCACCATTGAAGTTATCGATGGAGAACCAATCACCGTTGATGCCGTTATCCGTGATTGCATCTTAAGACTTAACGCGTACGATTTTCTTATCGATCTTATTCCTATGAAACTTGGAAGCTTTGACGTCATCATTGGTATGGATTGGTTAGCCAAACACCATGCCAAGATCATTTGTTTCGAGAAGTGTATTCGTATACCACTACCCTCTAGTGACACATTGAAGGTGTTTGGTGAAATATCCTCCAAGGGCTTAAACTCATGTCTTGCGCTCAAGCCCGAAAGTGCTTAAGCAATAAGTATATGGCCTTCTTGGCTTATGTGGTCAACACGAAAGTCAAAGGAAAAGAACATAAGGATGTCCCGATCGTACGAGACTTTCCTGAAGTATTTCCCGATGACCTTAGTGGTTTACCTCCCGTGCGTGAAGTCGAGTTTAAAATTGATTTGATTCCGGGAGCAAAACCCGTGGCTAAGTCACCATATCGACTTGCACCATCGGAAATGCAAGAACTCTCTAGTAAACTTCAAGAACTATCTGAGAAGGGCTTCTTCGTCCTAGCTCTTCGCCTTGGGGTGTACCTGTTCTTTTCGTGAAGAATAAAGATGGATCGTTACGCATGTGCATCGACTATCATGAACTTAACAAGCTTACCATCAAAAATTTTTATTCTCTTCATCGTATCGATGACTTGTTTGACCAACTCCAAGGAGCTGCTATTTTCTCGAATATCGATTTACGTTCTGGTTATCATCAATTGCAAGTCCAAGACGATGATATCCCAAAGACTACATTCCGTACTCGATATGGGCACTATGAGTTCATGGTTATGCCTTTTGGTCTAACAAATGCTCCTGTTGTCTTCATGGATCTCATGAACCTAGTATGCAAGCCTTATCTAGACAAGTTTGTGATCGTCTTCATTGATGACATACTTATCTATTCCAAGTCCAACACCGATCATGAGCTACATTTGCGACAAGTTCTTGAGTTGTTGAAGAAAGAGAAATTGTATGCAAAGTTCTTGAAGTGTAAATTTTGGCTTGTGGAAGTTCAATTTCTAGGACACGTCGTGAATAGCCAAGGAATTCACGTTGATCCCGCAAATGTGGAAGCTGTGAAGAATTAGTGTGTTCCTACAACTCCTACTGAAGTTCGTTCTCTCCTAGGTCTTGCAGGTTATTATCGGCGATTCATTGCCAACTTTTCGAGGATCGTGAAGCCGCTCACTTCTTTTACACAAAAGAATAAATCGTTCGAGTGGGGTCTGAGCAAGAAGAAGCTTTTAAAGCGTTAAAGCACAAGTTGTGCAATGCTCCTATCTTGACTCTACCTGATGGGAATGACGATTTCACCGTATATTATGATGCATCAAAACAAGGCCTTGGTTGTGTTCTCATGCAACGAGGGAAGGTCATAGCTTATGCATCAAGACAATTGAAGGTCCATGAGGTGAATTACACAACACATGATCTCGAGCTTGGTGTTGTTGTTTTTGCTTTGAAGATTTGGAGACACTACCTGTACGGTACGCAATGCATAGTCTACACCGATCACAAAAGCCTTCAACACGTTTTTAATAAAAAAGATCTCAATATGAGAAAACGTCATTGGGTGGAGTTGATTAGTGATTACGATTGTGACATTCATTATCATCCTGGTAAAGCCAACGTTATGGCCGATGCATTAAGTCGAAAGGTTCATAACAAGATGATCTCGTTCTAAGAAATTCGCGATCGACATCAATGGTTTGACACCTTGGGAGAGTTCCATACTGAAATCCGACTAGATGTCAACGAGGCTACTGTACTGCTACAAAACTTGAGAATAGATAGTGACATCGAGTCTAGTATCTTGGAGGCTCAACAAATGATGCAACAAGAAGGAAGAATGAAGGATGAACTGGAGCATAATCTGCTAACCCAATTGGAAACGAAACCCAATGGGTTAATGTACTTCGCAAATCGAATTTGAGTTCCAAATTGCGATAATCTTCGTACCTTTATCATGAACGAAGCTCATCAAACTTGTTATTCTATTCATCCTAGCTCCGATAAAATGTACATGAACTTGGGTGGTTAATATTGGTGGCTTGGAATGAAGAAAGATATAGCGACATATGTAGTTAAGAGCCTCACGTGTATGAAGGTTAAAGCCGAACATCAACGTCCAAGTAGATTACTTGAGCAACTCGAGATTCCTTTGCGGAAGTAGGAACACATATCCATGGACTTCATAACCAAGCTACCCCGAACCTCTCATGGCCATGAAAGCATATGGGTAATCATGGACCAATTGACCAAATCGGCACATTTTATACCCATACGTGACACCTACAAGACATAAAGGTTGGCTCGGATATACGTTGATGAAATTGTAAGTTGTCATGGGGTATCTTGCATATCATATCCGACCGAGACGCTCGTTTCACTTCGCACTTTTGGTTGTCTATGCAAGAACTTTTGGGTACTCAATTGGATCTAAGCACGGATTACCATCCTCAAACTGATGGTCAAACCGAGTGAACGATCCAAACCTTGAGGATTTGCTACGCTTGTGTGTCCTTGACTTTGGTGGTGATTGGGATACGCATCTACCGCTCGCGGAATTTTCGTATAACAATAGTTACCACTCGAGTATCAAGATGGCACCATTCGAAGCACTTTATGGTCGTAAATGTCATTCACTGATCTGCTGGTCCAACATTGGTGAAAACTTCATCACTGGTCTTGAATTTATACAAGAAACGACCGATAAAGTCTCTATAATTCGCAAGAACCTTGAAGTGGCAAGAAGTCTACAAAACAGCTATGATGATAAGCGATGTAAGCCATTGGAATTTCAAGTTGGGGAGATGGTTCTTCTTAAGGTTTCACCGTGGAAAGATGTTGTTCGCTTTAGAAAGAAGGGTAAACTGGCTCCGAGATTTGTAGGACCTTTTAAAATCCTAAAAAGGGTTGGAAAGGTGGCTTACCAACTGGAGTTACCTTCCGACCTTAGTGGAGTTCATCCTGTGTTCCACGTTTCAAACTTGAGGAAGTGCTTGGCCGACGAAAGTCTGCATGTTCCGCTGGAAATATTCAGATCGACGAGTCATTACATTTTGTGAAGAAACCTGTTAAGATCATGGATCGCATCATGAAGAAGACTAGAACCACAACCACCCCAATTGTCAAGGTTCGTTGGGAGAATAAGCGTGGTGATGAATTTACTTGGGAACGTGAGGAGCACATGAAAAAGAAATACCTGTTCTTATTCGAATAGTTTCATTTTTTCTTAATTTCGGGACAAAATTCTTTTAAGTTGGGGAGACTGTAACATCTCGTATTTTTGTTAAATTAAAAGTTAATCTTGTTAAGTTCTTGTAAGGACTACTTATGCCCATTATGAAATTTATGGATTACTTATGCTTATCTTTTAGTTTGTCTTTAATTATTTAATTTGAAAGGCTATAGCTTATTAAATTGTACATAATAATAAATAATATTAATATTACTAATAATAATAATAATAATTAAGATAATAATAATATTATTAATAATAACAAATAACTATAATAATCATAATGTTAACAATAATAGTAATCGTAATGATAATGATAAAATTATAATAATAATGATACTTATAATAATTTATAAAGTTAATAATCTTAAAAGTGTTTTAAAATTTAAGGTAATAAAGTTTAGGGGGTTAATATGTTATTTTATAAACTTTAAATAGAAACTTTGTGCATAAAATAATAAGCAAACAAAGTTGAGGGACCATTCATGTAAACTTTAACAACCCAAACCCCCCTTTTTTCTCCCCGTCGACTACCGGCCGCACCTCCGGCTGGCCAAATCCAACCACCCTAAAACCATCGAAACAACTCCATTCGTAACCCCAAAACCATTTCAACTGCTCATGGACTCGAATCGAACGCGGTTAACTACCCTAATTGAGTTTAAACATCGGTTACCAAGCCTATTCGTTCGTGTAACCGAAGCTGTTTTAATTCATGGTCGTGTTGTCATTAAAGCACAATAATAATCGAATTAACTTTACACAAACAATCATTTATCTATCTCCAATCGATTACACCCTTCAATTGACCTGAATCAAACACATACATCGAATTCAATCATCACCTTCATCGCGAGACTGCATCTAGTCGAACACCACCCTCTGGAGTTCAAGAATCAAATTTGGTAGAAGGCTTTTAGTCCAGATCATCATTCGAAGCTATCTGCAAGTTTAATTTGATTACCATTGAGGATTGCTCATCCATTGGGTACCCATGGCCGCGACCTGTTCTTCGTTGGGATCATCTTCAATTCAAACATTATACGGGTAATTAATCACACACACATACTCGGATTTCTTTGGGGAAAAAAGCCCTATGATTAATACAATGAACATAATCGAATTCATGGTCAATTGGGATTGAATTGGTTCTAGGGTTTATGTGAAATTGGGGATTTTTTGTTGTTGTTTGTTTTAAGGATAGGAAACCGGCCCTTAACAGGCATAGGCTACCCAACCTAATGGTACCACACTCCCCTGTCAAACTTGAGGTCCCGGGTTTGAACCAGGGCAACCTCACCTATTTTTTAGGGCTTTCCAGCCTTTAAAAAATTATAAAATTTCTAAAATTATAAAAAAATCAGTTTTATAAAAAAAATTTATTTTAGAAGTTAACTAATTGTTTTCTGTTAAATTATTTCTTTAAACACTTAAGCAATTTTTATATAAAATATTGTTAAAAATGTTATAATTAGTTTATTTTCATAAAAACATTTTTAAATAGTTTAAATTATTAATGTTATTGGTCATTTTGTTATCTTTAATTTTGGATTAATTATGTTAATTGTAAAATTTTATTTACATTTTATAATTAAATCATTATGTAATCATTTTAAAAAGATTAGTTAAGTTCTTTCCTTGTAATAAAATATATATTCATGAGTTCGACAAATAACCATATTTATAAAATAAAAAAAACCCAAATCCTTATTGAAACCCTAGTTCATGTTTAATCGTTAATCCTATTATTAACCTTAAATCTTGTAATATATACGTTAGGTGCTTTGTAAAAGAATTCGTTGCAGCATCATTAATTCTTATAATCATCTTATATAATTATACGTCATGTGAGTCTTCTTGCCCCTTTTTATATATTTCACATTATTTTCTGGTGAAACATAATACATATACAACATACACTTATAAATGTTTGAACTTGTAAAGCACTTGCAATTCATCTTTATATTTTGTCATGGTTATTTTTGTGCTGTAAGTGATTATATGAGATACATATTTTGTTTGCAATCATTAACTATTGCTAGCGTGGCGACGTCTTAGATCTTTGGGCCTGACAAGCCTATTTGGGTTAAAGCCGATGTATTGCCGGCTCCTGATGACGTATGCTTGTTCATCATGGGAACCAAATACACTTAGCCAATCATATATACTTGTAATCAAGTTGAGGTTTAGTTGTAACGATATGTGTTCTATAACCTTACTAACTTATAACCTATGACATGAATTGCTACTTGTAACCTTGTTATTTATGTATGAAAACCTTGGAAACTCACCAACTATTTAGTTGACCTCTTATTTTTATCATGTTTCAGGAAATGCCCAAGTTTAAAATGATCAAATGAAGCTTGCAAAAATCTAGCATTTGGACCTAGTTAATGGAATAAAAGGATTATATTTGTTATATTTTATTTGGAACTATTTCATGTTTTGAGACTTATGATTGTACTTTCTTTTGAAACTTATAATTTTAATATTTATATTTAAATATAGCGTTATGTGGCTGTGAACAATCTTAACCCTCACATCTCAACGATTCCACCGTCAAGGTTAGGGTGTGACAGCAACCCCAAAACCTCAGGTAGATAAAGAAGCTAAAAGGAAAAATATGATCAACTACCTGACTACCACAAGACTCTACCAGGTAGCTATACTTCTTCCCTTGTCCTTTGAGTATATTGAGCTTATGCATCTCAAACAACTTGAACTTCAAGTACTCAAAGAACAAAATGCTATAAAGAGAATATGAGGGAAGAAGCAGCCAAGTCAAGAGCCATCATCCAAAACAGTATGAAGAAGTCTGCTGATAGGTAGAGGATGATAAGCTTCTTGAACCTGTATGGATTCTCCGGAAGGAGACTTGGTCCAATGTCTCTATCCACCATGGATGAGCACATTAGGGTGATCAAGCAGAAGATCAAAAGAGGAGAGCTTATTAACTAACACTCTTCACCAAGTCAAGCCCCTCAAGAAGTGGAGGTTAAGGTTGAAGAATTTGAGACAACACAACCTGGACCTCCTGCTGAGTCTCTACAAGCTTCATCTTCTGATCCATAGCAGGGTCAAACTCCCTCTCCTTTTAAACATGCGAGGGAGGAAAACCCAACTGAGAAAGACAAGACTAAACAACAAGGTGTTGCAGGCCAGTCTTCTTAGTTAAAGTTTCCAAACAGGAGGAAGAGGATGACTTCTAGACCAAATTCAAATAAGAAGAAGAAGTGAAAGTCATCCACCTCGAAGCCATAGGATGAATGAGATTATCCTGAGAAAGTGCATGAAGAGGAAGCTTAATTAACTCCAATTCAAGTAGCTTCTCTTGCAGTAGGAAGACCTATCTTATCCTAGACCTTCACTACAATCCAGAAAGATGGCATGTATCAGGGATCAAGGTGGATGAGCACATTAGGGTGATCAAGCAGAAGATCAAAAGAGGAGAGCTTATTAACTAACACTCTTCACCAAGTCAAGCCCCTCAAGAAGTGGAGGTTAAGGTTGAAGAATTTGAGACAACACAACCTGGACCTCCTGCTGAGTCTCTACAAGCTTCATCTTCTGATCCATAGCAGGGTCAAACTCCCTCTCCTTTTAAACATGCGAGGGAGGAAAACCCAACTGAGAAAGACAAGACTAAACAACAAGGTGTTGCAGGCCAGTCTTCTTAGTTAAAGTTTCCAAACAGGAGGAAGAGGATGACTTCTAGACCAAATTCAAATAAGAAGAAGAAGTGAAAGTCATCCACCTCGAAGCCATAGGATGAATGAGATTATCCTGAGAAAGTGCATGAAGAGGAAGCTTAATTAACTCCAATTCAAGTAGCTTCTCTTGCAGTAGGAAGACCTATCTTATCCTAGACCTTCACTACAAATCCAGAAGATGGCATGTAATCAGGGATCAAGGTGGATGAGCACATTAGGGTGATCAAGCAGAAGATCAAAAGAGGAGAGCTCATTAACTAACACTCTTCACCAAGTCAAGCCCCTCAAGAAGTGGAGGTTAAGGTTGAAGAATTTGAGACAACACAACCTGGACCTCCTGCTGAGTCTCTACAAGCTTCATCTTCTGATCCATAGCAGGGTCAAACTCCCTCTCCTTTTAAACATGCGAGGGAGGAAAACCCAACTGAGAAAGACAAGACTAACAACAAGGTGTTGCAGGCCAGTCTTCTTAGTTAAAGTTTCCAAACAAGAGGATGAGGATGACTTCTAGACCAAATTCAAATAAGAAGAAGAAGTGAAAGTCATCCACCTCGAAGCCATAGGATGAATGAGATTATCCTGAGAAAGTGCATGAAGAGGAAGCTTAATTAACTCCAATTCAAGTAGCTTCTCTTGCAGTAGGAAGACCTATCTTATCCTAGACCTTCACTACAAATCCAGAAAGATGGCATGTAATCAGAGATCAAGGTGGTGAAGATGTCTACACGTGGAAATATATGTTCAACCTACCTCTGCATTACCTCTTTGAGATGAGAAGACACTATGAGAGTCTGAGTGATCCTAACCATCTAATGAAGAAGGGTACGGTCATCATCATGATGAGGATTGTCAATATCTAAAGTTCATCAAATGTTTTAGTAGCATTAGCCTAGGGAGAGTTTGTAAGATTTTATGTAAGGCTGACGCACCTAAAACATCCAAAGTTTTTCACGCATGCATGCACTGAAGTCTAGAGTAGAAATGCTTTGGAAGTATTACACCATGCACTAGAAGTATTCTAAGTGTAAAATTTAGAAGCCAAGACTAACATCTTCCCAAGCCAAGACCAACATCTTCCGAAGCCAAAAGTGAAGTCTCTTGAAGCTTCAAAGAAAAATTCTTCCGAAGCCAAGATGTGAAGATAATTTTTTTCCAAAGACTTTGAACACATGCTTTATCTGGTGTACTTTATCATAAAGCTAGACCACTTTCCACTGCAACTCTGTTGACTCACCAACTTTCACAAGTTGGTGAAAAGGTCCATGCTTTTGGTAACTGTATATTAAGATCTTGAGTCCGTGCTTTCTACTTTATGTACTTTAATCATTTTTGTAACATATTAGGATGTGAGCTATGGCATGTCATAGTTACTAGTCAAAAGGTAATCTGCTTTTTGACTCTACATCTGATTTTGTTATCTAGTTTAAATGTTTCTAGCTGGTATTCTAAGTATGGCCGGTTGTAGGATGTAGTATAAGTATATCAAGTCCTTGTAAATTTCTTTATGCTTTTGTAACACTTGTAAAAGAACTTGAGAGCAATATACGCCATTCTTGAAAACCAATACTTGTGTTGTTTTATCTCTTGTTCTGTCTCATATATATTTGCTTGTGTTCTAACTATTAAATCTTTGTGTTACCAGTTCCCTATTTGATCTATTAAGTATTCTACTATAATCTCTTCTTATTGTGTGTTGTATTGTAAGTGACCATTCCCTCAAATGGTCTTGCAGACCATGTCAAGTCAAAAGATAACATTGCAAACCTGTTAACAAAAGACTTAAGCATAGAAATAGTTTATAAGTTATCAAGAGGAATGTGACTAAAGCCCACAGAAAGGGGAGTATGAGGGAAAACTAACCTAGTTGACTAGAGATCCCAAGATCTAGGTTCAATAAGACAACTTAATCATATAACCAATGGCGTCACTTTAAGGGAATACCCTAAAACTTAAAGGGAGTGATGAACTTCCTAGTCCATTCACTCTGGGGGAGTACCTCAAACAAGTGACCAATATGAAGTTAAGCTCGCCTATGTTAGAGAGAAGTGAGGCCACTTTGAATGGATTTTTGGGGAGGTGCAAATCCTAGAGCTCTCGCTAAATCAGGAAAGTGTTTCATGACCATTAACAGACACGACAATGAGGGTTTATCAAACCAGGAAGAGTGTTGTGTGAATATATATTGTCGTCTACATAAAACAGGATCTGTTCAAAGACATAGTGTCTACACATCGCTAGGAGAGTAAGTATACATCACAAAGGAAGGTTCAAAGGGAAGACCTACCTATCCTGCAACACTTGACTGCTGAACTTTTTAGAGAATTGATTTTTATTCATGTGAGGGATTGTTAAAAATTTATTGATAATATTAATATGGTTATTAATATTTAGTCAAAAAAATTATTATGTTGAATAAAAGTTAATGTGTTTAATAACATTAGTAATTAATAGTGTGAGAAGTTGTCCCACATTAGAGGAAAGAAAGAATATAAAATGGTTTATATTCTATAACCTCTTGTCTATATTGTTTCCTAAGGTTTCACACTAAGTGGATTCACAAAGGGTGCAAAGCACCCTTAACTCGCACTCGCACACACGCGCGCGGCATGGGCGTTTGGGCGCAATATAGCGCTTTGATGACACACTTTGCACTGCACACTCGCATCGCCGCAAGCCGCTTGAGAGCCGCCTTAGTATTTTTGAAGGTTTGTTCGAGGGTCTGGTCAAGTGCGATCGAGCTTGGTGTGCGGTCAGAGGTGTGACTCGTAACAGTTTCCGTTACACGTTGACCAAAACCCACGATTGTTAATGATGAATTAAATGACCAGTTAAAATTTCAGATTAATGACTGGGTGATGGATGGGTGGTTGTTACGGTTCTAATTCCACTATAAATACTAAGGGTACCTCAGAAGGAAGATAAACCAACACAACTCGAAACCTGCAGCAAAACAGGTTATCTAATCATGCTCAATCTCTTTGGTTTCTCTTCTACAAACAAGTTCGGGTTCTAGATCGATCCCGGCAATACAAACTGCTTTGGTTGTTGTACCCTGGGAAACAAAACGAGTTCTCCTAGGAAGCTCGGAATCTGTTTTAAGGGCCATGTGTTAAACACGATCCTCAGCCTTTTCATTTATGTTCATCTGTTTCTGTTAATTTACAATTGTAAAAGAAAACTGTAATCATTTATTTATATTCATTTGTATTGAGTCTATTAATAAAAATTGTTTGAGTTTAATTTGTATATGAACGGTTTCTACAATGGTAAATTTATATGATGGATATATATAATTCATATGAGTAGGTTTCTAATTTAGACTTTATTTAGAACGATTGCAGTTCTTTACTCAAAGTATCTTCGTAATTCTATTTATAACACTTGTGAGGTTCCATTCTAGTCATATGCAAAGCTAATTGAAACCTGTTAGTTGGTGACAACATACTTTAGGGGTTTACTTTAGGGGTGTCGCATAAGTTTGCGAGCGATCAATTGCAGGTAAACTATGTGCAATATTGGTATATGAATACAACTATCCGTAGTTTGTATTTCATAGGCAGTGATGAATATCTAAACTATGCCATGGGATTCATTCAAGTCTTATGGTACCAAATGGGAAACTATTGCAATACTTAATAGTGTACATGTGCACAATTGACAATCTCTTTTTATTTTACCAATTATGTTTTATACACACTAGAGTATTAGATTTGTTGCTTGGATTTATGTCTTTTGTGGTTGCTTTATTTTAGGTTGGAATGTGATCGACCAAATTTCATTCTAGTATTTTGTTGCTCAGTAGTCATATATTGATTAGGTGTATAGTATTAATTCAACCATTGACACTTAATTCAAATTCTAACTAAAGTATGCTTGTTTTATTGTTGTTGACAGTGAGTTTCAACTCATACATGAGTTATGCTTATATGTTTCTGGTTGATTAGATGGTTCTTCCAACTGGTTTAAATATATCAGATGCTTATGGAAATGGGTCGAGTAAGGAGTGAGATGATTGTAAGGTCACAAACTTTTTGTAGTGGTTTGATTAAATTGTAGTACACACGTACTAACCTAGTACATTATATACTTGTGTTATATTTGTAGGTTCACACTGAGCAAGGACGTATACTGGAATCGGTTCGTCTTCCTCTTGGTGTGGTAAAAGGCGTTGCTGGACAGACAATTAAAGGTACTCAAATACATACAACCTATTGTTTTTTATACTTATATTATCGTATTATTTTTAATTTTGTAATTATGTAACTTATTTTTATATCATTGAGAAACAGATAAAATATCGGTGAAATGACCTTGCCCCTTTTTTGTCACTCCAATTTAAACCATATTAGTTATTATGTTTTGTCAAGTAAACAATGAAGTTCTACTAATAGATTTGTTTGCACGGTCTTCATGTTGCGTTCTAGTGCCAAGCTTATAATAAAAAGTTGTGTTGTAAGGAGTATAAGTTGAAAGTTAAGTTGTAGAATAAATGAGTTGTGCCCCTTAATGCATGTTATTGTGGTTTTACTTAGACCCGAATTATGTTTTATTCGAAATTGCTCATTTGATTTTTTTATTATCTAATAAATGTTTTCTAAATCTTAGGCTGGAAAAGAAAAGATGAGTACACAGATACCGATATTGATGAAATTCGCGAAGAATTGTCGACTTTCATTTGTCACAAACTTTATTTTCAAATGACATTTTGTATAAAAATTAGAATGAAATGTTGTTAACTTTTAATATTAGTTTTGTTATGAAATATTGTATGGAACATCATTATTTTGTTATATATGTAGTTTATTTTGTATTATGAGATAACAACTATAATAGGCACGCAATGGGTAATTGGTTTAAAATGGTTTGTTGATGATGTTTTTAAAATCATGACACACATTTATGACACACAAATACGCATCATTTTCTTTAAGACATGACATTTCTTGACACGCGTTGAGTATCATAAGCAGATGACACATAAATGCGTGTCATCTTCATTTATGACGGGGCTTTCCTTGACACGCTTTTGCGTGTCATCTACCCCATTTTATGACATGCATTGTGTGTCATTAAAGGTTTATTTTCTAACAGTTACTTGTTCCTTCAAATCATTTGCTCTAATACTCACAAGTACAAATACCACGCTCTCAAAATCTGAAAATTTTGAGCTCATATGAACACCGACAACTTTTCGTGTTTTTCATTGCTTTGTTTCAATTTGTATTTGATGAAAACAACTTGATTTTAACGTGTTTTAGTCTTGCTTGAAGGTGGTTCAGACAATTCAACTTCCTAAGTCATCCAAAATTTTTTTTCCTAAGTCAAGATTTTCAACCGGCACCTATATTTATTAAAACTCATTTTCACCCAAACAAAAATAATATGTTCTAAAACCTGTCATGATCCTTGTCATCATTCTAACCTGCCATCAAATTTAACAAAATCAAACCATAATAACAATAAATGTTTTATTCTAAACAAAAATAAAAAGTTTAAGTATTATTATCAACAATAGTTGCGAAGTTTAAAAAGGAATGTATAAAGATACTATTAACATGAAATAATATGTAGAAAGAACATGAAAGAACATTATTATTAGTAACTATTCTTTCATCGTTAGTAACTATTTAAGAGTAAGAAATGAAAATGAAACTAGTCTACAAAAGCCTCAATATCAACATTGATCAAGAGGCGGTGATTAATGAGTTAAAAGTTATATAAAAAGTTTGTGGGAAAGCTGAAATTTGGGAGGGAATTTTATATTATTTTTATATAAATAAAGAAATAAATATTGTGTGACAAAATATATGTTCATGAGTAACCATAGTTTTTATCATTATTTAATAAATAAAAAAATGTTGACCCCATGTCACCGTTCTAAGCATATATGTCACATGTCAAAAGTTTAACATAATGTTGTCATTTGTTAGCATCTTATTTATTTTTCAATTTTGATTTAATTAAATTAGTGACTATTTAAATATAAAAAAAATCAGCATGTAATCAAATTAATTCAATGTCCTAAATCATATCTTAATTAGTTTGTGCTCTTATGAAATTTGAATTATTTCCATTTATAGTTTAAATCAAAAAATATATAAATATGCAAATTGTTATAAATATTATATTATTATGGTTATCGACACCTAAAATTAGTTAGCTTATTTTATAAGCTTTTGACTTCGTATATATACTCTATTGTATCTCATTGTCTGACATACTTAATATATAAAATAAACATGTTTTTTTCTCTTTATTATCTCTTCTTATATCTTATACTATTAGATTAGTTTTACAATATATTGTCAACACTTATTCTGACACTTCATCTCCATGAAATTGAAACGAATAAAGTTCTCATCAATAATATGTCTTCGCCTCATCAAAGGATGTTTAATCAAACTATCCTACAAGTAAGTTTTATTTTATTCATGGGATTTATTGTTTATTAATCTAAGGCCACTATAGATACCATCATTAAGGATAATTATGAAAAAAAAAAAGTTCGAAGATCATAAAATAAAACGTCTTCAAGATCGAAATTGAAGTTTGACATTAATAAATATTTCATTTAATTATGTCAAATAGAATGTTTTGGGGAAAAAATTTAGTTTCTAGACTCTATGATCTACAAATTAATTGATTATTTTATATAAAATTCACTTCATTTATTAACATTATATAATTCTTTCGAAAAGGAAAAATCCGGTGACCTTTAAATTTTTGGATTAACTATTATGCAATGTTGGAATTTTTAATCCACTAAAATTTTACTGATGCTTTTCATTTTTCGAGTAATCGAATTCGGTTGTCATTCTTTCCTATTTGATGGTAAATTTTCAGTTTTGATACTTCTTCCTTGTAATATGTTATGTAAGTAATTTGCATGTAAGGATCAATTAATATTAATAGTTTATCCACTGAAGTAAAAGCTTATTTATTTATAGCAAAATAATGTATTTTGACGAAAAAGAATTACTTCATAGACAAATCATATAATTTCTTTACAAATTCTTTTTGTTGATATTTATCTTTCATTGTTCCATTCGCATACCACAAGTGTATCTTAAAGGAGTGAAAAAGATTAATAAAAACATATATCTTTCGTATTTTAACATAACGTATGGGTCTTTAAGCTAGTCAATTATATCCAAAAGTGTATATGATTGATCAACAAGAAAGAATGATGACTTATGTAACAATATCTCTTATTCACCCCATTGATCCTAATTAACCAATAATGCTTAATTGATTATAAATGACTATTAAGATCGGTTGCAAATGACTCTTACCTTTACCTGGTTATCTTGAACCTAATCAGCCATAACGTCCATGAACGATCCTAAATGACCATGAGGGACTTTAGTTAACACTCAACGACCCTATACACGTGGTTGGTGCGTTGAAAGATACTTTTCCATACACATACTATGTCTTATGTTCTAAATCTATTATATATTATTTCTTTTCACTTACAAGTGGAACAACTCCCATGTCTAACGAAGTTCATAAACCATAAATGATCCTAATGGACACTCATGACCTCTATATGGTCATCTTTGGTTGTAATTGACCATAATTAATGTTATCTGGAACCACTTGACCATCACTGAACTTAATTGATAATCAATTACTCAAATTGAACATCTTTGGTTGTAATTCATTTTCTGTATTCAAAAGGCATTTACACTAAATAAATGTTCCTCATTTAGTTCATTATAGGAAAATTAACAACTAAACTTTAGTTTTTAATATTCTCTCATGAAATATTAAAACATATGTGTATAATTAAGACTGAATCTCAATCCTTTGTTATTTCACCTATAAATCTCTATTATAAATCTCTATAGTGTTTCAATATCAACTACGAATAAGGTCAATTAAACTAATATTACTCCTCGATACCTTTATTAAAATGATATAATTACTATACGTCAAATAATTAGAGATTATAAATCAATCATTCATCATTTTATTACTCAAAAGGCATTAAGATTGTACATCAATCTTTAGTTTGATCTATTTTATGTCTATTAAGAACCCACTTTAAGTTTTGAATATGTTCCATGAATAATAAAATATGTGTTCATTACTAGAGACTAAATATTGCTTCTTACATATTCAATCAAACAACTCTTTATAGACCATGAATATCTATCCTTACATATTCCATGTACAAAAGTGTTTATAAATAGAATATCAGTTACAAATAAGATTATTTACAAAACCTTTAAGACTAATTTTCAATTTTCACTTTACGCCAGATAATAAAATAATAAATTAGTTATTAGTTCTCTACCTATGTAAAAGGCATTAAAGACTCGACATTTGTTCCTAATTCAATATGCTTTAGGAATATTAAAAAGTTAATTTTAGTCTATAATATGTTTCATATTTGTTAGTGACTAAATATCAATTACTTATACAATGATGTCAACTTTCATAAATAAGGGTACTTATTTGGGACTTAAATCAGTTCCCAAAACGTTTCCCTTCAAAAATATTTATGCAAATGTATTTATGACAGAAGTTTAGTATTAATAATTTTTCAGAGTATTAGGAATAGATTACCCGTTACTAACATGAGTCATAAAAAAATTAGTCCCCAATATCATTTGTAACTGATATATTAACCTATGATATTATGTATTCAAGACATACATATCAATCCTGAATAATTTTGTTTCTAAATGAAACCTCAAATTTCGTTCGGGGTGAATCTCCTAATTTGATTCTAGAAGCTTGAGCATATAAACTTTGAGGTTGGCGTATGATACGATGGGTGGTTAGGAAACTCCGTCTTTCAAAGATTTTCGAGTCTATTTAAATATTTTTAATGTATTTTCAAATCTAACAATTCACAGGAGAAAAAGGCGAACCTAAGGTGATGATTGGAGTTTTAAGGCTTCCCAATACATCCAATTCATCAATAATTATAATCCAAATAAGATTGAAAATTAAATGAAGATCATTTGTGTTTAGTTCACGTTGTGATTGTTAGCGGGTGGATAGTTCTTGATGAGTGAAATAGTTATGTATAGGTTAGGGTTTTATGTTGAACATTTAATAAAAGCTTTGATACTATTAAACGGTTTAGTTATTATAATTGTTTTGTTGATTATCAGTTTTCAGTTTACTTACATCGTTAACTTATTAACAAGGGTGAATAATTTGATATAGTTAAATCGGTAAAATTGTGTCCGAAAGAAGATTAAAAATGTTCCTTTGTTATCAAATTTATAAAAAAATCTTGAGTTGTGTTTGTGCCAAACCTTAATTTGACATATTAAGTGTTAGATCTTGCGGAATTTGAAACCCGGAATTGATCGTTTCCTCGTTAAATATAAATATATTAACTAAAGATTGTTGCTTTTCACAATCGTGTTTCTTAAACTCATTTGAAGTTTTAGTTTTCGCTTTTATAAGTCTTTCATATGTGATCTAGTTTTAGTTTAGTTTGTTATTATCTATCAATTTTCTATGGAGACGATGTTACTTACCTT
>JACCIX010000290.1:55000-127500 GCA_025506515.1 Flaveria trinervia
TAGATGTGGTGGGAACGTTGCGGGGAACCCTATATATAAGCATCACCGGTATACTAAGAATGTGCTTGAACTTGGCTGTGTGGTGATCTTGATTAATTGAAGTAGGAAATGGTATAAATAATAAGGTAACAAGGTTGGTCGTACATACAATGGGTGAGTAGGTTTGACCTGTTGGCATCAATAACTATGCTTAAAACCAGAAGATGAACTATGTTGCTTACTCACTAATGGGTAAATCACTAGTATTGTATAATTCCCAAGTTCAAGTCTAAGGTAGTGAAGCTACGATAGCCATGGTTGGAGATAAGCTCAAGGCTTGGTGACTGAGGACTACTGCCTGATGAATGAGATGTAGAGATTAGAGTTGGAATTCTGGAATCGTGTAATATTAGGGACATGTAATGTTTCTTATAAAGACAAACTTCATAAGGTGGCAAAGCTAGTGTCACACCTTGTGGCATCTTGATCAAAGAGGATTTGAGAAGGATGTTGGGAAATCCTGGTGAGTAATAGAAAGAGGTTGGAGAGTCAAACAAGCAAGCTAATGGTAAGGTAGACAACAAGGCCAATGTTGTGAACCTAGCTATATCAGTTCATGCAGTTAAGCTAGCATGCATTACATGTGGATGCTATGAATGTGGGATTCTTAAGTGTTACCATAACGTGTGCTTTAGGTTAAGCCAGACACCAGGATGAGTTGGAAACAATCATAATTAGGAAATGGCTAAAGCCGGTAATTAAGAACAATGAAATTATAGAAATAAAAATCATGTAAATTAAGGTAATACATCACGAGATCATACATTTATGGTTGGAGCAAATGAAGCATGTCAAGACCCAAATGTCTTTACAGGCATGTATCTTATCATCAATCAACACGCATCTGTTTGATACTAGGATAGAGGATACCTTCGATTATTCCGAATTCACTCCTTTACTTGGTATGAAGCCCAGTTGTATAGAAGTTAGTTATCCCGCTGAGATGATCAATGGTAATAATTAGAGGTCGCACATAAGTACAAGAAGATAATGTCTTTGACATAGACTTAATACCGTTGGGATTGATTATCGAAACAAGAAACCTAGATAGTCCATCCAGAGAAAGTAGTACATAATTCTTTTTCAAATGGCGAATTGCTTAAGATCTAAGGAGAATGATCTAGAAGGATTTAAGACTCATTTCTTCTATGAAGATTTGTCGATGTCTAAAGAAGCAGTGTTACACATTTCTAGCACATGTGGTAGAAAAAGAAATAGAAGGAAGAAAGTTGAAAGATATTTCTATTGTATGAAAAAAATTCAATGAATTTTTCTAATGACTTATCAAGATGGCCCATCCTCGTCAAGTAGAGTTCTAGAATGATCTAGTCTCGGGAGAAACTCTTATTTCAAAGATACACTATCACTTAGCACCATTGGAAATGATAGAATTATCAAGTTAACTACAAGAAATCTTGGATAAAAGTTTTATTCAATCTAGTCACTCGAGGTGGGGAGCACCGACCTTTTTGGTTAAAAACAAGGATTGGTCGATGCAGTTGTGCATAAATTATTGAATGTTGAACAAGTTGAATAAAAAAACAGATACACTCTCTTCAAGAGTAATAAGCTATTTGATCAGTTGCAAGTAGGAAGCAACATAAATTTTAAAGATCAATCTCCGGTTAGGTTATTATGAGTTGAGGGTTTAGAAAGACGATATCCAAAGACAATCCTTAGGACTCATTATGGAATTTATGAGTTCTTAGCTATGTTGGTTGCTTTGATAGACCCTTCTATTATATTTATGGATTCCGTTAATCGAGTATGTAACTCGTGCCTAGATAAATTTATGATTGTGTTTATAATATAAAGGAAGATTATAAAAACACCTAAGGGTGATTCTAAAGTTGTTGGTAAAGGATGAACTTTATGCTATATTTTGCTAAGTGTGAATTCTAGGTGCATAAAATGAAGTTTCCTGGACCTGTGATCAACGAGGAGTGAATTCACACTAACGTGGGTGAGATTAAAACGGTCAAAGTAAATAAATACACCTAAGATACCTTTGGAAACCTAGAAATTCTTGGGATTAGTTGGATACTACTGACGGTTCATTGTAAATTTCTCATAGAGTGCCCAACCATTGACATTGTTAATTCGAAGGGACAAGAAATTCAATTGGGGATGTAAGCAAGAAAGTCCTTTAACTATTAAAGGACAAGTTGTGTAATGCGTTGATATTGACTCATATGGATAGGTCAAATGATTTTATGGTAATCTATGAAATGTCATATCAAGGACTTGGTTGCACTCAAAGGTAGAAAGATACGGTGATTGCTTGTACCTCACGACAACACTTATGGAAGGAATTATAGGAAGTGTGATTTGAAATTGGGTGATGTAGTGTTTGCACTTAAGATATATAAAAAATTAGCAAGGATCTATATGAAGGAAATAGTGGCTACGATCGGGGTGCCTTTATCAATCATATCAGATCGTGATAGTCGGTTTGCGTTTCGGTTCTTGTAAACTCCAGAGATAGAGAAACGAGCACTCGGTTAGATCTAAGTACCAACTTATCTCCGCAAAAGGATGGTCAAAGTGACGATACAACTCTTGAAAACATGCTTAAGGCATGTGTGATTGACTTTGGTGGAAGTTGGGATACTCATTTACCGTTGATCGAATTCTCTATAATATTAATTATCATACAAGCATTGGATGTGCTCTGTTGAGGCGTTGTATGGAAAGATGTAGGTATTCGGTGTGTTGGGCGGAAATAGGTGAAAGTCAATTGACAGGTTTGGAGATTATCCAGGAAACAACTGATAAGATATTTCAAATCAAGGATAGACTTAAGGCAGCTTGAGATCGTCATAAAAGTTACGTTGATAACCGTCGAAAACCTTTAGAGTTTAACATGGGTGGCGTGTCTTATTGAAAGTTTCTCCTTGGAAGGGAATCGTATGATTTGGAAAGAAAGGGAAATTAGCACCAAGAAATGTTGGACCGTTTGAGATCACAGAAAGGATTGGTCCCGTAGCGTATCGGTTAAAGTTACCTCAAGAACTTAGTGACGTACATGATACGTTCCACGTATTGAACCTTAAGAAGTGTTTAGCCGATGGATCCCTTTATGTGCCAATTGAGGAAATCAAGATTAACGAGAAACGCCATTTTCTAGAGGAACCGATAGAAATTATGGATCGATAAGTGAAACAATTAAAGCTCAACAAGATTCCAATTGTCAGGGTTACATGGAACTCTAAGCAAGGGTCAAAGTTTACATGGGAACGGGAAGACCAAATGAAATCCAAATATCCGCACTTGTTCGCGGGTAGAATTTTGGGATCTAACTCCAGCTCAATTTCGGGACGAAATTCTCTCAACTGGGGGATAATGTGACATCCGTCACTATCAGGTCCGTCAATTGACTCGAACTCGTTACTTTTCCTCGTGCATTTACTACTTTGCATAATTAATTCTTTTTCGAAATGAATCTCTTCGTATATCCGTTACGTGTCCCCTAATATCATAATAATCTCAAATTTGACAAATATTTATAAATCATAATTAATAAAAATTATATATTATTGTGATAAATATTATTATTATGATATTATTATAATTGACGTAAATATTATTTCTATTCTTTTCTTTCTAATAATAATAATAATCATTATTATTATTATATTATTATTATTATTATAAAATAAATATGATATTATAAATATAATATTAAAATTGTGAAACCCTATTCGTATCCTCTCCCGCCCGCCGTGTTTTGCCGAATCCTTTCTCCTCCACCGTGCACCACCGTGCACCACCGTCCGCCACCGTAGGTCGCCACCGGTTGCCGACATCTTACCATCCAACCATCTCACAGGTAACCGATCGTTGTGAACCTCCTTTTGTCTCGTTTCGTTTCGTTTCGTTTGGGTCGTATTATCGGTTCGGATGTTTCGGGTTGATTCATATGTATACGTGTGTTTGAATGTATACTTGTATGCTTGATAGTGTGTATATATATATATATATATATATATATATATATATATATATATATGAATGTATTGATTGTGTGTATATAATGTACCCGACTGTATATATACGTATATGTGTGTGTTTACGGCTGTATTATACACATATATGTGGTGTTTACGACTGTATATATACACGCTTATATGTGTGCGTGTTATGGTATACTTGTATATGTATATATGCAATGATTGTATGTATACATAATGTATGTGTGGAGAGTTGCAGGTGTAAGCATATATGTATATGTATGTGTACGACAGGTGTATGCATACCATTATATATATATATATATATATATATATATATATATATATATGTGTGTGTGTGTGTGTGTGTGTTGTGTGTGTGTGTGTGTGTGTGTGTTTTTGAAGTGTGTGTTTTTGTATGGGTGCGTGGGTTGTTGGCGGAATGGTGTGTTCTTTGATTTGTCTTACTATTATTATTGTTATTTTACTGTTATCTTTTTATGTAATTATTATTATTATTATTATTATATTATTATTATTATTATTATTATTATTATTATTATTATTATTATCATTACTAGTCTTATAACGTGTGGGAGTGTATAAGTGATTCATACCTTTTAAGTGTTAGTCGCGCGTCAAACCCGAACCAACCCGAACCGACTCGAAACTGACCGAACATATCTTTTATCATTGAACGCATTTAAGACTTTATTATAACTCTTATAGGTGCTTGATCATTCGTTGTTCTCACATGTTGAAGTTCTTTTGTTCATTTTATACGTCATTATTGAAAGTGAGTTTCGTGACCCTGTTTTCATTTTAAATATTATAAACTAGGGGAAAAGTATGCTCACTCTTTTCATGCTATGAATTATTCAATACTTTTGGGACTGTTGTGTTTACTGTTTTGTAAGTATTTATCTAGTACATGCATGAGTTGTCTTTGTGGTTTTGTATTCACAACTATTTAACTCCGATGTTGGAGCCGACGGACAGGTATTGATAGTACTATTGGGCTGATACCCCCACCTTGTTTGTTAGTATACTAGTTGGGACTGACAGTGGCAAGGAACGGGACCTAGGGTGAATACGTTTCGACAAATTCTTTGTGTACGTCGTAGGATTAGTTGTGATGCTCATGATTACATGTAATATTACTTGCTTATAACTGTATGCACTCATGTCCTACCAAACTTTTACACAGCATCAAGTTTTGTTTATTATTTAAACCTGCGAACTCACCAATATTATGTTGATCATTTTGAGCATATCTTTTCAGGTATAATCATTGAGTATTGCTAGGGAAGCTGGCCTTAGCGTTGACCTTAGTCTTACATTATCTTATACTTGAGTGCATTTCACATTTACTTGTTATTCACATTTTGGTTACTTGTTCCCGGATTGTGGGATTTTTACTCTTTTGTTTTGTATGACTATGTTTGTCGTGGAACTGACTAACCATGACACAAATCTCCATTTGTATCCGGTGACGTCATGACACGTTGACTTTCATTATTTAATGCATCTCTATTAATTATCAATGGGTTATGACAATCCCGTCCGTTACATCCTCGGGTTTCCGCTATAAGCGGGGTTGTGACATGTAGTCTGTTTAAAGATAGAATTCTATTGAACTTTTTCATATAAATAATCTCATTTTTATATATACAACGTTACATTTGGGTATTTTATAAATATATAGTATTTCAGATTACATATACGAGTACAAAATCTAGTCGGTCCAAGTGACCTATGCAATACTTATTATATTTCTAATACAAGTATATGTTGGTGATGACTTTGAAACTTCCTTGATCTAAGTGTAGAGTAATCCAAACTTCGTAAAGACCAAAGGCGTCCTGCGACATAATTACGTAAGCATTTGACATGTTAGATACCTGAAAAGCATACTAACAAATCAACTGTGAAGTTTGTGAGTTGACATGTTTAAAGAAAACAATATTTAACAAGTATGATATCTTCACTAGTTGAAATAGAGTTATTACCAACCGGAGGAAATGGCCAAGTTGTGCTGAACTGTAATCTCTAAAGAACTTAGGAAACAAAGTTTACATGAACTAAACTGTAATCTCTAAAGAAGTTAGGAGATGGAAATCATAATAATGATGATGCTGAACGTTGAGCCTCTATTTATGATTCTGGTTGCATTTATTTTATATGATCACACGTATTATGATAGAGACCGATACCTCCCAAGATAATTAGCCTTTTGTAGTAGGTAAACACTCCCAAGAAACAAAATAAAAGATTAGAACTTGCAATTAATTTTCTTCTCTTTTTTTTTAATGTCAAAACAACGATTACATATATAAAAAATATGATCATGGCTCCTAAATTAGTGCAAAAGAAACTAAACCCACTGCCTAAGATGATGGAGATCATACATACATAAATAAAACATAGCAATTGTACGTGGGGAGTGGCACATATCACATTCAAATCAAAACGAAAATCAACAAAATCAAATCAAGAAAGATCGTTGTTCACCTAAACGGAAGAAAAAGAAGAAGATAAGAGAGTGGTTGGGGAGCCAAGTGATATGTCATAGATGGAAAGGGAGAGATCCAACGGAAAAAGAGGCTGAGAACCACCCAATCTCTCTCTAAACAACATACACATGCAGTAAGAGATTGTTCTACATGCTTCATAACTAGTACCATTAGCTACAACAATTCTTCACATAAAGAAAAATTGCCTTTTCATATTAATACAGTATGTTTGTTATATATTTATTCTTTAAGCGGATATAATATCAAAAATCAATAAAATAATAGACAATCTTAAATTGTGCATTTTTCGAAAACCATCCTTCTTTGAAATGTATATGCTGGAAAAGATGCTCGAACCTACTATAGAGACGTCCATCTTATAGAGGCGGCTGACCGTACTCTATAAACATCCAACCATACAATCCTTCTATAGAGGCGTTCGACCCTTTTACAAAGATGTTGGACCTTATAAAAAAATTTAAATAATAACATTAAATGTGAAAGTGACTATGACACTGTTAGAAATTTATTGATAATATTAATATAGTTATTAATATTTAATCAATAAATTAATGTGTTCAATAAAAATTAATGTGGTTAATGACATTAGGAATTAATAGTGTGGGAAGTCGTCCCACATTGAAGGAGATAAAGAATATAAAATAGTTTATATTCTATAACCTTTTGTTATATTGGACGTGCGCTTTGACGTGCGCTTTGACGGGCGCTTTGACGGGCGCTTTGACGTTACACGTTGACTGTCGCTTTGACGTTACACGTTGACTGAAATCGACGACTGTTAATGGCGAATTAAATAAGCAGTTACGATTTCGGATTAATGCCTGGGTGGCTGTTATAATTCGAATTCCACTATAAATACTGAGTGTAGCTCAGTAGAAAGACACACCAACATAACTCGAGACCTACAGCAAATAGGTTCTCTATCTCTCTGGATTCTCTTCTACAAACAAGTTCGGGTTCTAGATCAACCCCGACAGTACAAACTACTTCGGCTGTTGTGCCCTGAGAAACAAAACGAGTTCTCCTGGGAGGCTCGGAATTTGTTTTAAGGGCTCCATGTTAAACACGATCCTCAGCTTTTATATTTATGTTTCATCTATTTCTGTAAATTCTCCATTGTAAAAGAATTGATAATCGTTTATTTATGTCTCTTGTATTGAGTATATTAATAAAATTGTTTGAATGTTTATTTTATATGAACGGTTCCTACGTAGACAATGTTAAATAAACATCAACTTCTTGTCACGAGAAGAAGATTTTAGGAATTTTCCCATATATTTATAGGAATGTATTTTACTTTTTCACGGGTTGACTTTAGTAATGTTAACTGTTTACAAATTGACATGGAACGAAGTTTCAAAGTTAAAAAATATATTAGATTAAAATAATATTGTTGTTATTGGATTTTAATATTTCAAATTTTTATTGTCGTGATTAATTAAAATTTAGAAAATGTTTATAAACACTCTTAACCTTTAGTTTATTTTTCTCCAACGATCTCTTACTAACTGAAAGTTAATCTTTTTATATTTGTATGACGTGAGATGCTTATGTGACCAAAAAACTAAGTAGAAAATGGTGTATTAGGACTGTCAATCTAAAACTACTGCATCTTAAAACCCTTTAATTTAAATATTTTGATCTGAACTACGTGACTTGTTGGAGGTAAATTTTAAGTGACGATAGAGGCTAGACATTGAAAAACAGACCTAATAAGGCTAGGTGACGGTGGAGTTGAAAAATGACTCGAATTTTGCCCAATTTCATCAAAAAACTAACTGAAGATTAACTCTCAATTAGTAAGTAATCGTTGGGAGGAAATTAGGTCAAAGTTTAAAGTGTCTGTAAACATTTATTGAGTTGAAATTAATCACATCAAATAATAAAAGTTGAGATTATTAAAATTTAATAAACCAATCTATCTATTATAATAAAAGAAGGTTTTAACATGTCACTTGGCAAAATTCTAGACCATCTAAATTTTAATTTTCTTGCTTCTCTCTCTATTAAATAATTACATTAAATACTAAAAACATTATGTAATTTCTTTTCAGATTAAAAATTGTTTTTCAATAAATTAAGAAAGAGTTGATTTTATAAATGTAACTTCTAAATAAACAAAATTTTAAAAATAAGAAAATTTTCTAAAATAACAAACCCTTTTAAAAATATGAAGTATTTAAAATGGTTTTTTATAAAATTAATTTTTATAAAAGAATAACTAGGAGTTATAAGAAGAAAACTTTTAATATTGATATTGTTTAAAATAGTTAGTTTTGGAACAAAATATTATTAAAAAAGCAATAATGGTTAAAAAAGTTTAAAACAATGATATTATTGTTTATTACTTGTATTATTAATCATATGTATTTTCAACCATATTGTTTTATAATTAATAAATTTACATTATTAATTATTTAATATTTTATTTAATCCGTGTAATACACGGGGTACTAACTTAGTTAATATATATACTAGCCTTAAAAACCCATGTTGTACACTGATTTGATAACAAAAAATACAAATATAAATCTATATAAAATTTTAATTATTAGGATAACATATAATATAAAAAAATAGTTTCAAAAGATATGATATATATGATATCTTTCCATTTAAATGATAAATAAATTAAGAAAGTATTAAATTATTTCTTTAAATAAATGAAAATTAAAACGTTGATCGTAAAAATTTAAATAAAATTTTGTATCAATTACTAATTGCCATAAGTGGCGGATCTAGAATAAAAGTTTAGGGTAACGTAATTTTTTACCATACATTGATATTAATAAAGGGGTCCGAATGAAGATTATTCAAATCAAATCTTTATGGGATCGAAGGAATTGAACCCGAAAAAATTGAACTAGAAAGATATGTTGATCGACCCAATATTATCATATTATTATTAGAACTAATATCTTACTCCTGTAATTTTCTGTTAAAAAATTACCAATAAGACTTTTTTCTCTATTTTAAATCCTTAATTTTTATAACAAAGAACACAATAAGATTACAAATTGCACTTAGAAGTAACACAATTCAGATACCTAATTTCAATATTTAATCTTTAATTCATTTTTAAATCCTTACTTCGGATACCTAATTGCATAAACTCTAAATATTAGAAAGTGAATGAAATAACCATTAAATTTTATAACAAGTAACACTTAAATTTTAAAAATTGAACAACATAAACGCCACCCTAATTTCAAAGTGTAATAGAGAAAAAAACTAAAAATTTTACCTTGAATTAGACGGTAAATTAATAAAAGATCACATGTGAGTGGTGACAAGGGTTACCGTAGTAAGTTGTCGGACGGTCGGCGATGGAGATGTTGAGTGATTTGCGTTGTGGGTGGATGGTCGCTGGTTGGTTGAGACATGTGGGAAGGGACGAAGGGTTGATAGGAGTATGGGGCGATGGATGACATTTCTTATTTTAAGGTTTTATGTTTGATTGGGTTATGGGTATTTGGGTTAATTAGTTACGTTTTTACAGTTGTTAAATGTTTTTTGGGCTTATTTTATTTTGGCCTTGTTAATTATGATTGTATTGGACTACTGAATATTTTGGGATTGTTAGTTATTTATGTTTTTATAAAATATAAGATTATTTTTTATTAAATTTAAATTTTTTATGAAATGTTGAGTTTAAAAAAATTTAAGGGTAACATAATATTTTCTAAGGGGTAACGTAAAACCGTAATTTTTTTAATTTTTTACGCAAAACCGTAAAAAAAATATTCTATGCTACCCGTAAAAAGTTGAGGGGTAGCGGAGGCAACCCTCAATTAAGTGTAGGTCCGCCCTTGATTGCCGTATAAAAGTTAGATTAGTTTGTACAGGAAAATGAAACTTTAGTAGTCTATAATTATATCAAGTGTAATGTTAAGATACCTTTTTATTATAGTAGTATAATCATTATACAAACTTTAAAATATAACTTGACATGATAAATTCCAAAATTTAGAATGCATATTGATCATGCCAAAAATTTTTATAACAGTAATTAATATTTATTAAAAACAATTTAAAACTAATTAGAAAAAGAGATAGTGGCTTTATAAATATAGTGATTTAGTCTCATTTCTTAATAATCATCGGGACAACAATGTCGCGTCACCGGGGGATAGTGGTTTATTTCATGCCGCAATTGAGGGTGAACAAGTCAAGAGGTGACATTATGAGAAATTGTTTGAAAGGATAATCGAAGCTAAATAGTTTCTAGTTAGCACTTGATATTCTTATAAATGTAAAAGCAAAAATTTTATTTTTAAAACTTTTAAGTTAATTACATTTACGGTTTACACGAATGGTTTAATACGAGAAATTACGCTTAAATTGTCATTGTTTAATATAGCACAAATGGTTTTTTGTGCTAATAGACATAGACATTAGGGGTATTGAGAAAACGGAAACTAATTAACCAACACCTAAATTGTAACTAACCGGAAAAAATGAATCGTATTGTGAATTTGATTTTTAGTTTAATGTCTAACCGAATCTGACTTGTGTATTTGTTTTTTGTTCAGCTAATGGCTACATAAAATGTTACTTATTCGGTTTGGTAATTCGAATAACAAATCGATTCGGTTAACGGTTGTCTCAAATAAATTTATAACCGAATAATTGAATTAACTGTTAATCAAATCATTGACGTTAAAAATTATTTTTTATCAACTAAAATATCATTGTCACGAAAAATAATAAGTAAATTACATAACAAAAGAAATAATAAATAAGTGGGACCTACACGTGAAACAATAAATAAATAATCAACTCACTTTTTTGAAAACCGGATTGGATCAGCCGATTTAACCGTAAATAGGATGGATAAACGTACTGGTCTGCGTCAGTTTGTTTTGGAGGGGTTCGACCGGCTGGTTCATCCCGGTTCGATGGTCGGACCAGGATACGGACTGGTGGTTGGACCGGATTTTGATTTTTTGATTTTAATTTTTTGGATTTAATGGGTAAAATTGAGAAATTGAACAATAAGTTGGTGTTAGATATAAGATTATTAATAAGCGTTATATATTATTATAAAATACACATATAAATTATTATATTGAATTATATATACAACTTGTTGGACCAAAAGAACCAATGAGCCAGATCAGAAAACCTCTAAGTCCCACATGATATCACAACAACTGCTGAAGCTTCATCAGCAGTTCGACAAGTGCTGAAGACTTCAACAGCTGAGATCAAGTACTGAAGACTTCAACAGCTGAAGACTAAAGTGCTGAAGCTCAACAGCTGAAGAACACAAGTGCTGAAGCTGAACAGCTGAAGAACACAAGTGCTGAAGCTGAACAGCTGAAGAACACAAGTGTTGAAGCTAAACAGCTGAAGAACACAAGTGCTGAAGCTGAAGACCAAGTACTGAAGTACAACAGCTGAAGAGTCTACAAGTGCTGAAGATCAACAACTAGTGTACAAAGTCTGAAGACAAGACTGAAGACAAAGACTGAAGACATCAGCTGATGATATCTACTGAAGTCATCAGCTGATGAAACGTCTGAAGTTCAAGTCTGAAGACCAAGTACTGAAGTTTCAGTAGTTTGTCACAACAGCTGAAGAGTACTTCTTCAGTAGTTGTGATATCAGTAGTTTTATGTTTTATTTTCAGTGGTTTTGTAAAACGACTGAAGAGCTTGTTCTTCAGTCGTTGTAGTGTCAGTAGTTTTATGTTTTTCAGTAGTTGTAGTAACTGATAACACTTAGTATTTTTGTAAGAAGATGTCAGCTGTTTTGACATCTTCAATAGTTGTGTTCAGTTGGAATAATTCTGTTAGATGTCATTATCAAGTGACATCAGCAGACGTCACATCTCTTATATAAGAGGTGTCGACCTAATAGTAAGTGTGACATTCCGTTACCACGAAAGCGAATATTGAATGAAATATATTTGCAGAATTCTCTCTATCTATAACCGTTTTTGTTCTTCATTGAATATCTTTTCGTTCTTGTGAATTGGCTAATTCATTGTTAGAATTCCGCTGCTATACTCTCTAATCAATCAAACGTAGATCACTGATCCTAACAAGTGGTATCAGAGTAGGTTAATCATTGATCGATCTAACAATTGATCATTGAAACTGCTAATTGATATCTATGTTTGATTGAATTAGCATATTTCGCAAGAACTGGTTATAGATTATTGAATTTCTGACGCTTTCGTTCATTTATTCTGAGATCTCTTTGGTTCAATTGGTTGTTGTGTTTTGTTCTAAATCTGTTATTGCTTAATTAAATTTAATTGAATCTGAGATGACTACTCCTTCTAATGATCCTCACAATACCGGTTCCTCAACCAAGCCTCCGATGCTGGTTAGGACTGAGTATAACATATGGCAACGAAGAATGCTTCATCACCTGTCTGTTAACAGTTCAGGTTGTTGGACATCTGTGGTACATGGACCACATAAGCCTATGGTGAACAATCCGGAAACCAATCAAATGGTTCCGAAGAAGAAGGAACAATACTCTGATGAAGATCGGAAACTGTTTGAGATTGATGCTAAAGCCCATGGAATTTTGGCCATGGCACTGCCTAATGAAATCTATTCAGGGCTTATGCATCATGAAACTGCTCATGATCTCTGGAATGCCCTGAAGGAACAATTCGGTGGCACAGATGAGGTCTTAGCAAACAACAGAGAAATCCTTGCCCAACAATATGAGACATTCTCTCATAGAAAGGGTGAGACACTGACTCAACAGTTTGAGCGTTTTTCCTGCTTGATCTCTGAGCTAAAAATGGTGAAACAGGAATACACCAATAGCCAGATGAATAACAGGTTCCTCATATCACTGCCTGAGAGATGGGACACATACACTATTGTCCTACGCTCCAGTGCAAATCTGGATAGCCTATCTCTCACCCAACTTCATGGGAAACTGCTTACATTCGAAAGAGAGATAAAGCAGAAGAGGAAACTGTCCTCATCCGGAAAGCTCACTGATGACTTTGTACCAGGGAATACTGCCTTGGTTGGTCATGAGTCAGAATATGCTGCATCTAAAAGCAATTATGATGAGCATATTGATTTCTCTTCAAATAGTTCTGATCATGCATTTGTTGGTATTGAGAGTCATTCTGGCAGTAATAGTGACAATCTATGCTTCATCATGGATGATTTGATAGGAATAGCTGATGATGATCTAGAAGAGATGGATATTTTGAGCCAAATGGCATTGATTAATATCAGATCTCAGAAGTTCTATAAGAGAACTGGCAGGAAATTTCCTGGACTCTCTGGCAAAACCAAAGTTGGTTTTGACAAGAGTAAGTTGAGGTGTCACAAATGCCAAAGGCTGGGACACTTTGCAAGAGAGTGTAGATCAACTGGATCTAACTCTTCTGCACCCTTTGTGACTTTTCCTAGTACTAGTCCACAAAACAGAGGGCAACATCCTGCTGGTTCTGGTCATCATTCACATCCTAGATCTCCTGCATACTTTGTTCCCCAGGGTCAAATGTCATATCCCTATCCCTGCTATTATATGCCTCAACCAAATCCTGTTCAAGCTCCAATTGCACAACAACCACAAGCATTGCCTGAACCACAACCTTCCCAATCTCATCAACAAACTCAACCTCAACAACACAGCTTCTTCACCCCAGGAGTTGTTGACTGGAGCAGTTTACCAGATGACTTGTCTGGTCATGAACAACTGTTCTCAGGTGCTGGTCAACATGGTGGTGAAAGTCCCTTTGGAAATCTAGCTCTTATGGCTTTGGATTCTGCTGATACTTCATCCACTAATGCCTCTACACCAAAGGTATCATAGGTATCCTCTGAGGCAAAAGCCAAATTATGTTCTGAAACATGCATAGCAGCATTTGCATCTATTAGAGTAGAAAATGTAGCTTTAATCAACAAGAACATTGAGCTAGAACAAATAATTTCCAAAAGAAAAGCTGAATTTGAGTTTGTGCTAAATGATAAGAATGATGAGATTTACAAACTTAAATGTCAAATAACTGATGATAAGGCTAGGGAAGAGATACTTCTAGAGAAGTATAAAGATCTCAAGGAAACCCTTGCAGTCACCCAGGTAGAGTGTGATCGATGGGTACAATCATGCAAAGGTTTTGAAATGCTTCTTAGTAAGCAATCTGCTTCCAATGTAAAGTTTGGCATTGGTTACAATCACACTGCTCCACCTACAGATTTTACTCCCAGAGCAGAGGTAGAATCTGATGGTGAGAGTAATAACCAATCCATTTTATCATGTGATCTACTTCTGATTCAGCACTATCAGAAGTAGAAGTCAGCACCAAGCCCTCTCAGAACCTATCAGCTGATGTTGATGGTTCAATTGCTGACACTCACATGATCAATGAGTTGATCAACTCAGGAGTTAATTCTAAAAGTCCTGAAAGGACTATAGAGCAAGATTTAACACCTGAAGTTCAAACTCCAACTCCTGCCAGTACTGAAAAGAAGAAAACTATCCGTAGAAAGAGTTTGAAGACTACTAAAGAGGAAGTCAAGAAAGCAAACAATGCTTCCAAAGCACTGAAGAGCAAGTCTTCAGTTGCTTCATCCACTTTAGTTGATGATCAACATAAGATGAAGAAGAAACCATGTGAAGTATGTGGTTTGTTCAATCATCTTACAGATGATTGCTGGTACAAAAGAGGTTCCAAACTCAAACATAAAGAGGAAATTAAAGAGAAAATGGTTAAAATGAAAACTGAGTTTGAGACCACATTTGTATCAGCAACATCAAATCATGTAACCCTTAAGTCCACAAAGAAATCCAAAAAGGAAGGGGTTAAACAGGTAACAGCTGAGATTGCTCAGAAGAAGAAGGTGCAACATAGGAACTTATCAAACTCCACTAGCAATGTGTCTGATGAGCTGAAAGCTTTATCACAAAATAGACACAGCTGGTTATGATGGTTCAACATCTATTGGGAAGAGTTAACCAATTAGATGCTCCTATGTTGAAACCACAGAAAAGGAGGTCCAAGCCAAAGGATTCCTCTTCTTCACCATCTTCTTCCTCTCAGGCTGTTGTTTCCAATAAACCTCTAGTTTACCATCTGTTGATGAGACCAGGCCCAAAACCAAAAAGGTTTGGGTCTCCAAAACTAACTGATTGTTTATTATTACAGGGTTCTTCAACATGCCAAAGTAGCATCTGGTATGTAGACAGTGGGGGATCTATGCACATGACTGGAAACAGCTCTCTTCTTTATGACTACTCTCAAGGAAAGAAGGGGTTTGTTTCTTTTGGCAATGATGCTAGGGGTTACATCATTGGCAACGGCTTTGTCTCCAATGGAGAAATAAAGTTTGATGATGTTAATCATGTGGAAAATCTCAAGTACAATCTCTTGAGTGTCAGTCAAATGTGTGATAAAGGCCATGTTGTTCTTTTCACCAGTCAGAACTGTAGGATTCTGTCATCCAAAGTTCTGCATTTGATTGATAAGGTGTTGGATGATCATACTCTCCTGAGAGCCAACAGGACAGGAAGAGTGTATGCCTTAGATCTTTCCAAGAAAATAGATCTCAGAGGCAATCCTTGCCTATTTTCCAAAGCCTCTTCTCAAGAATCTAAACTGTGGCACAGAAGGCTGGGTCATGTTAATTTCAAAAACATGAGTCAGCTAATCCAGAATAGTTTAGTTAGAGGCTTACCAATAAAGGAGTTCCACTGTGTTGAAACCAGCACTGCTGTTTAAAAGGAAAACAACACAAAGTCTCATTCCCTCCTATTGAAGAGCCTAAGTCCACTGCCTGCTTGCAATTACTGCATATGGATCTATTTGGTCCTGTGAGAGTGATGAGCATGGCAAAGAAGAAATAATGTCTGGTAATTGTGGATGATTACTCCAGATTTGTATGGACTTTCTTTCTACATTCAAAGGATGAGGTTGCTCAGAAGATTATTCACTTTGTGTTGTATGTTGAGAAGCAGTATTCCCTTCAGTCAAGTGTATTAGAAGTGACAATGGAACTGAATTCAGAAACCATACACTTGATGTCTTCTATCTTTCAAAGGGAATCAAAAGGCAGTTTAGCATACCAAGGACTCCAGAACAAAATGGAGTAGTGGAGAGAAAGAACAGGACCCTAATTGAAGCTGCAAGGTCCATGCTGGCTGACTCTGGTTTGCCACTAACCTTTTAGGCTGAAGCTGTTAACACAGCTTGCTATGTGTAGAATAGAGTCTTAGTAAATCAGAGGTTGATGAAGACTCCATATGAAGTTCTCCATCACTTGGCTCCTCTAATTTCATTTTTCAAAGCATTTAGGTGTCCCTGTTTTATTCTCAACACAAAGGATCAACTCCAAAAATTTGATCCTAAGGTGGATGCAGGGTATTTTGTTGGTTATTCATCTACTTGCAAGGCATACAGAGTCTTCAACTGCAGAACAAAGATAGTTGAAGAAACTTTGCATGTGAAGTTTAATGAATCTCCTTTGGACAAGATTCCACAAAACCCTGTGGAGTTGTTTGATTTGGACACACTGCAATATGTTCCTTATCAACCTCCAGCTGTTGCAGATCATGTGGATAAATCATCTTCTGCAGCTTGTCTTCCACCTGGTGCTATTGATGATGATGATGATAATATCAATACTCACCTATTCAAGTTTAGTGACCAACTGCCTGTGTCTGCTAAATTTGATGTTCCTGTAGCTTCAGCAGTTCCATCCACGACAAATGCTGATGAGATCTCTGATTCCTCTACATCTTTTGAGTTACCATCTAATTCTTGGTTTCAAGAGTCTGCATCAACATCTGCTGCTGCTGAAGGTCCTACAAACACTTGCACAGATCTTATTGTTTATCAAGAACTGAAGAATCACCCAATGTCTCAGATTATTGGTTCAGAAACCTGTGGCAAACCGATGGTCATTATATCCCAGGTTTCTGATGGCCATTATTTTGGATGAATTAAAATCTGATGGCCTTGTTGGCCTTGGAGTCCCTGCACCAGCTGTTTTGGCTGAGGTATACTCCAGGCACAACTCAGACCTTACACTCAAAGAAGCTGCCCGAATGCTAAAGCCCAAGCACAGGGAACCCACAGCTTCCTTGACCAGAACCAAAGTCCCCACTAAACCAAAACCAAAACACCCCAAAACAGCTATTCAGGGAGATGAGTCCCCTGAAGATGCTCCTGTACCACCAATGCAGGATATACTTGCTGGTTTAAACCCCCCAGCAGTATCAGAGACTCTACCAGCCATAGCCGCTCAGGATTCCTCTCAAAAGGAGCCTGCAGCCACCACACAAGGGGTACCCACACATCTGGGATCTTCCTCACTTGAGGAGATTGCCATTGAAGAGCACCATCCTCCCCAGGTGCACACTACTTCTACTCCATCTCCCCATGCAACCGCCCCCCAAAGTCCAACCATAATCATTGCAAACGTGCTGACTCAGTTTCATGCCTCTCCTCCTCCCCAACCACCACCAACAAAGGGGAGAACCACAGACATTGAGGAAGAGGATCATCATGCTTCTGACAACCCACAGCACCGGGGTTTACAAGTTCTATCTCCTAGTGTGGATAGGGAGATTAGAACATCTAGTGAGGCTGCCACCTCTTCTGCATCAGCACATGATCAGCATGAGGCTGGTAACATTGCTAAGACCTCACTAGAGGCAACAGCTGATGAAGGACATAGTCCAGAGGCTGGAAGTCCCCAGTTCCACGAAAAAGGGGCACATGCTACAACTGGTCTACACCCAGTGCATGTACATCCTGCTACAAGCGGAGGTCAGGTGATTCAGCATCTGCTGATGATGACCTGGGCTTTTTCTATGACGTTCTAGCCCACAACACCATCCTGGAGGCTGAGGTAAGCAGACTACAAGAACTGCTTGCCAAGAAGTCTCAGGATGTAAGTCCATCTGCCCCACCAACCCACGATGGCACCTTTATTTGAAGGTCCCCCAAACACTTTTCCCTCTCACTTCACTGAGCCTCCAGCTTCTACTTTTGGCACTATCTCTCTGGGACAGAACCCCCCAGAGCAGATGGTTGCTGTATTCCAACAATCCCTACCTCTCATCACTCCCATCATCAATGACATTGTTTATAAAGCCATTGATGAGAGGATCTCCTCAAGTCTACAACCACTCATTAATGATGCTGTGCAAAAGAAACTTTCTGCGGTACAAACCACTGCCACCAATACATCCAAAAAGGAGGAGAGTACTACAGTGAAAGAAAAGAAGAGAAAAAGAACTGAGGATGAGAAGGCACAAGAGAAAACCCAGGAGTTGGAAAAAGAAAAGGAACAACAACTGATCACTTACAAAAGAAAGAAAAGTGCAGGTGATCAAACGAATGCTGAAGAAAAATCATTGGAAGAGCTGGTAAAAGATGCAGATGAAACACACAGCCGATCCATGGACAAAATCATTGAGCAACTATTCAAGCAAGGCTTTGACACAGCCACACTAGACAGTGAGATCAGGAGGTTGGAAGTAGAGGAAATTCAAAACAGATGGGCTGGGTATGATGTGCTGGAGAAAGAGAGATTGGAGATCATGATTCGATCCATTGCCAAATACTTAGGAAGATCACTGATGGAGATTTGTTCATGGACTAGAGACAGCATTCTGGCTATAGCCACCAGAATCTGTTTGTCTGAGCAATTTCATAAGAGGATAATCATTGAAGCACTTGATGAGGCTGGGGCTGGAAAAAGGTTTGAAATGGCAAGACTAACAAAAGCCAAACTCACAACCAAAATGCTTGAACAACCTTCTAAATCACCCACTCAAAAACAGCCTACCCCTCAAATCTCCAAACCAATCTCAAAACCCAAATCCAAACATCCTCAACCTTTAAAACCAATTCCTTTACCACAAAAACCAACCCAACCATCATCCAGTGATGCACCTAGAAGGAGGAGAAGGGTGCTGAGGATAGAAGAAGATGAAGAAGAAGAGGATGAAGATGATAGTCTGCCACTCTCTGTTGTTCTAAGGCTACCAGAACCCAGGAGTCAACCCATGATCACACCTGACTCTCAAAGGGAAATGGTTAGAGTCAAGATAGAAGATGAAGAACAGCAGAAGCAGCACGATGAGCAACTACTGAAGATGGTTGACAAGGAATTTCCTCAGTCATCATCTATACAAGCCATGAAAGGGCATGCTCAGAGGCTGTACACTCTCAGACACACATTTCAGTATCAGAAGGAGAGAGTGAGAGTATGGCCAGACCCCAAGGTGAGTTATAGAATCCACAAAAGATCCATTCCACATAGATACAATGGCCAGGTTAGAAAAACAATAGACTCTACAATTATGTTGGCCATTATAGTCTCACCATGGGAAATAATTGATGAATTCAAGAAGGCTCATCAATCAAAAATGACCCCTCAAGCCTTACTGGAAAACAAGATGATCAAAAAGGGGTTATTATATAAGAAGCTTGAAGACATTAAGAAGAATGAGCTCCAGTTACTCCTTGAGGGCACTCATCCTGCTGAATTTGTCTATAGGGAGGTAACTACTGTGGACTTGAAGAATGGCAGGATTGTGAAGTACTTATCTGAGTACTATGGTCCAGAGTTCTTCTTTGAAGGAGGAGTAAAAGAACTCTCCAAGGAGGAACAGGTTGTTCTCCTTGAGGCCTATGTTCGAGAGTTACAGACTCATTATGGGGAAGTAGATCTCATGAATGGGATAACAACTCTGTGTCCAGTTCCCCAAAACAGAGTTCCCATTCATACCTTGCCAAACAGATCTCTGAGATTTCTTCCCAGGCCAGTGCTTATATGGGTCATCTTCTCTACTGATCAAGAAGGAAAAAGACCAACCATTTTGCCAACAATAAGTGGGAAAATAAATCAATTAGAGTTTTGGCTGCATTGGTTCAGGGGGAGTTTGTTGGACCAAAAGAACCAATGAGCCAAGATCAGAAAACCTCTAAGTCCCACATGATATCACAACAACTGCTGAAGGCTTCATCAGCAGTTCGACAAGTGCTGAAGACTTCAACAGCTGAAGATCAAGTACTGAAGACTTCAACAGCTGAAGACTAAAGTGCTGAAGCTCAACAACTGAAGAACACAAGTGCTGAAGCTGAAAGCTGAAGAACACAAGTGCTGAAGCTAAACAGCTGAAGAACACAAGTGCTGAAGCTGAAGACCAAAGTACTGAAGTACAACAGCTGAAGAGTCTACAAGTGCTGAAGATCAACAACTAGTGTACAAAGTCTGAAGACAAAGACTAAAGACATCAGCTGATGATATCTACTGAAGTCATCAGCTGATGAAACGTCTGAAGTTCAAGTCTGAAGACCAAGTACTGAAGTTTCAGTATTTTGTCACAACAGCTGAAGAGTACTTCTTCAGTAGTTGTGATATCAATAGTTTTATGTTTTTATTTTCAGTAGTTTGTAAAACGACTGAAGAGCTTGTTCTTCAGTCGTTGTAGTGTCAGTAGTTTTATGTTTTTCAGTAGTTGTAGTAACTGATAACACTTAGTATTTTTGTAAGAAGATGTCAGCTGTTTTGACATCTTCAGTAGTTGTGTTTCAGTTGGAATAATTCTGTTAGATGTCACTATCAAGTGACATCAGCAGACGTCACATCTCTTATATAAGAGGTGTCGACCTAATTGTAAGTGTGACATTCCGTTACCACGAAAGCGAATATTGAATGAAATATATTAGCAGAATTCTCTCTATCTATAACCGTTTTTGTTCTTCATTGAATATCTTTTCGTTCTTGTGAATTGGCTAATTCATTGTTAGAATTTCGCTGCTATACTCTCTAATCAATCAAACGTAGATCACTGATCCTAACACAACTATATATATAATATCCTATATATATAGTTATGACGTTATTTGGTTTTCTTAATCCGATCCGACTATCAGACCAATAAACGTCCGGTTAAGCGTTCAATCTGATTCTGAAAACATCAAATCTTATTAAATATAAGATTTTTGTGATTGCAGCCAAGTCACATTTTTTCCTCTTTCATCGTTTACCAGCCAAGTCCATTTTTCTGGCGGACAACCGATTGCAGCTCACCGCCGACTGGAACATGTCGCTAGAATTCCGGAGCTTACCAAAACTCCACCGTCACTACCAATACACGCTTATCCCCTTGTTACCGTTTCATGAGTTTCATGGAAGGGACATTACATTAAATAATAATTATTAAGAGGCATTTGTAGGTGCTGACAAAGTAAAGCTACAAATAGTGCAGAACCAACATCTACCTATTGATAAGTTCATTATGTTACTCATTTCAGATTATGTAAATGAGTTTCAAAGATGGTGGTCAGATGAAAATGAAACAAAGTCAGCACGATGTGTCGTAAACGAATCGAACAAACACAAACAAATATTTGTTCAATCATGTTCATTTATTAATATATAAATTTATTCATTAATTGTTCACGAACAGTTACCGAATAAGATTTCTTGTTCGTGTTTGTTCATTAAGGAAAAGAACATGTTTATGAACTGTTCACGAACAGTTATCGAACGCAAACGAACACAAATAAATGTTCATGAATATAAGGAAAACAAAGAGTTTATAAACATAAACGAAATACAAATGATCATATATTTATTTTTGAATAAAATTTTATCACATATATTACACAAATTCCACAATAATAAATAAATAGATATAAAAAAATACTTGATATAATTGTAATAAATATATAACATAAAAAATAAGATCATAAACTAACACATTAACAAACATAAACGAACACATTATCGAACAATCGCGAACATAAACGAACACGTTATCGAATGTTTACAAACATAAATGAACGAACGTTACTTTTGTACATGTTTGTTTAACTAAATGAACGGAATTTTCATGTTCGTGTTCATTTATTTACAATACAAATGAACATAAACGAACTTCATGCCGAACGGTTCATGAACAGTTTGTTGAATGTTGGTTCGTTTGCAACCCTATTAGCACGCCTAAGAGCATTCACAGTAGAATCCCTAATAATATATGAATATGTATCTTATATTATAGTGGTTGTGATTGAAGTAAAGAAAAAATATTACTTTTTATTTGTATATTTGAGAAATAATTTGCAGGACTGGTGAAGGGGGTCACTTACAACACAATACAACAAAGACGAGATTTACCAAACTTAATCAAACAGTAAACTGGATTAACCACAAGTGAGACACTAAGAACACAAGTAATATATAAGACAAAACAAAAGAACAGAAGTGTATGGTTTTCAAGAATGCAGTATATTGCTTTCTCTATGTTCTATTACAAGTGTTACAAAGCATATATGAAAGATACAAGAACATGAGATACTTATACTACATCCTACAGCCGCTATACTTTGAAAGCCAGCTGGATACAATTGACTAGACACAAACAAAATCAATTGTAGAGTCAAAAGACAGATTACCTTTTGACTAGTGACTATGACATGCCATAGCTCACATCCTTATCTATTACAAAAAGGATAAAGTACATGAAGTAAAAAGTTACAGACTCAAGACCTCAATGTACAGTTACCAAAAGCATGGACCTTTTCACTAACTCATGTAAGTTGGTGACCTTACAGAGATGCAGCGGAAAGGTGTCCAGCTTTATGGAAAAGTACATCAGATAAAGCATGTGTCAAAAGTCTTCGGAAGAAATCTGTCTTCATAAGTTAAAGCTTCGGAAGACTTTGTCTCTGAGGCTTCGGAAGACTTCATATTTGGCTTTAGAAGATATTGGTCTTGGCTTTGGAAGATTTCACACTTAGAATATTTTTTTTGCATGTGTGAAACTTCCTAAGCATTCTTCTTCATAACACTTGTGCAGCATGCAGGATAGACGTCGGATGTTTAGGTTGCATCAGCCTCTTCATTAATCTCTACAAACTTTCCCTAGGCTGATGTTACCAAAACACTTAGTAGACTTCAGATATCAACAGTCCTTATTAGGATGATCACCAATCCTTTCTTCATAAGATGATCAGGATCTTTCAGACTGTCAAAATGTCTTCTCATATCAAAGAGGTCATGCAAAGGCAACTGAAACATATCTTGCCATGTGTAAACGTCTTCAGTGCCTTGATCTCTAATGACATGCCATCTTTCTGGATTTGTGGTGTATGTCCAAGACAAGATGGGTCTTCCTGATGCTAGAGGAGCTACTTGAATTGGAGTTGATGTAGCATCCTCTGGCTGTATAACCTCAAGATGTTCTAACTCATCCTAGGGTTTAGAAGAGGGTGTATATTCTTCTTCTTTGGCTTTGGTTTAGAAGCCATCCTCTTTATTCTTTTTATAGGTTTTAACTGAGAAGACTAGCCTACAATACCAGATTGATCTTCACTGTCTTTCTCAGTTGGGACTTCCTCTCTCTCAGGCTCAGAAGGAGAGGGAGGTTGGCCCTGCTGTGGATCAGAAGATGAAGCTTGCTGAGTTTCAGCAGGAGGTCCAGGTTGTGTTGTCTCTGGTTGTTCAACCTTAACCTCCACTTCAGGTGGGGCTTGACTTGGAGTGGAGTGTAAGTCAATGAGCTCTCCACTTTTGATCTTCTGCTTGATCACCCTAATATGCTCATCCATAGTGGATAGAGACATGGGGCCAAGTCTCCTTCCGGAGAATTCATATAGCTTCAAGAAGCTCATCATCCTCTGCCTGTCAGCAGACTTCTTCATGCTCTTTTGGATGATGGCTCTTGATTTTGCAGCTTCTTCCCTTAGCTTTTTCTTAGTTGTCTTTCTATCCTTGATTATCTCAAGTTCAAGTTGTTTTAAGTACTCAAACTCAACATAGTCAAAGGACATGGGAAGAAGTGCTTCTGCCTGATAGAGGCCTGTGGCACTCAAGTAGTTGATCATCCTGATTCTTTCTTCTTCTTTATCTACTTAAGGTTCTTGTTGAACCACATCCTCTTATGCAGGACTTTCTTGAACTGGGGAGAGGGTAGGCACATGTTTGTACAATCTTTTCTTTCTTCCTTCTTCTTTTATTTGTACTAGAAGCTCTGCATCTTCTGCTTCTTCTTCTCCCTTGACCTTTCCAGATCAACCAGTTCATTTAACTCATCTAAGGGGAGAGAAATGACACTGTCTATGTCATAGTTCATTGTCTACAGATAACTTATCCTGACTGCCCTTAACTCATCATTCTGAGTATTGGTCTGGGGGCAGCCCTGGTAGCAGAATCCATGAGTCTTGAAGACTCAGCAGAGGAACATTCTCCCCTCAGCCTCCTTTTCCTCTCTTTCTCCTCCTCCTTAATCTCCTCAGATGTCATCTTTCTTTTCCCTTTGTCACTCACAGACCTTTGTGACTCAGGGTGGAGAGAGCTTTGGCCTTCATTGCTTGATGCAGCTTCTAAGCTCTGGCCAGAGAGAGGTTGAGAAGCACCTTCACCAGCAGGTGTCTCAATAGGAGTGTGGATCTCTACAGCAATTGATGATAATGAGACAGGACTCTCAGGTTCAGCCATGGGCCTTCAGTCAAGGTTTCCCCTATGAAACTAATCTTAGGGTCTGCCTCAATATCCAGTTGACCGATGGCATTGCCTGATTGCCTGATTGCCTGAGTCTCCTTCTGAAGCTGAACTCTGCAGTGATCCTGTCTTGGATTCTTTGAGCCAGCCTGTTAGCTTGTCTTGATTTGCTTGGATTGACAAGTTGCATGTTGACTAGATCTAGACCTTCTTAGTAGTTCAAAGTCTGAAAATTTAAGACTTCTTGATGCCCTTGAACTCTTATGATGATTAGGGCTTTCCTGTTATTGTCATACATCCACCCAATGATGTGATTGGAAGATGGTGAAGATGACATAGCCCTTGGTATCCCATCCTCAAACAGACTTGTATGAAGGAGTATGTGTAGTCCACATCAATGTGAATTTGAGGAGGTTGCTGAGAATGCACATTTGCAAGTGAGGATGGTGAGTCTTCAATGTCCACTCTCTCTGAAGTACTCCCAGGTTCTGTAGCTGTAATGACTTTCTCCCCCTTTTGGTAGCATCACCCACTTGCATAGATAAGCTGGAAGATAGGTCAATCACATCCACAGGTTCTTGTGTTCCTAGTTGAGCTCTTCTTAAGGGTCTCCCAGCTAGTTTTTCCTTAAGATATGAAATCTCAAGTTGCTGATCATTGATCCTGTTATGTAAGGTAGTCACCTGAGATTCAAGGTGACTAACCTTTGAGACTAAATAAGTGCATGTTTTAGACAGTTTGTGCACCTTTAGTCTTAGATTCCCCTCATATTCATCAGAAGAATCATTGGGGGATGAGATGACTGGACTAAAGTCCTCAGTCTTATCACCAGTTTGAGGTTCTTGGCTGCTAGTTTTCCTCTGCTCGCTGACTGTCTTAGATGAGATGCCAGTGGGCTGAGTTGCCATGGTTGAGGTCTTAATGATGTAATCACTTTCAGAAGTGAGAGCCACTTCCATATGGACATCCTGAACAGGTTCAGAAGTGTCCACCTCAGTTGTAGGTGACTGATGAGGGATAGATATAGGAGACTCAAGAGCATTCATCTCTCTTTGAGTAGGGGTAAAGAAGAGAGACTCATTATACTCACTGAAACCTAGATCTTCATCAGTATAGAAATCAAGGTTGGGAATTGGTTGGTTGAGATCTATAGGCTGGGGATGGTAACTGTCCCCTGAAGGTTGATCACTTGAGTGTTAAGACTCAGAGTGATGGCTTAAGGTAGTTGGGCTAATGAGCTCATCAGGCTGAGCATGAGGAACCTCAGCACTGATCCTTAAAGAGATCGGAGTGGTCTGCCCTCAGGAGAAGTGGGAGCTCCAGTGTCCACTTTTGCCTCTAAGGGTGAGTGTATGGGGACCTCCACAGACTGAATAGTTTGAGCAGGGGTTCGTTTGGATTTTCTTTGGTAAGTGAGGGTAATTTGAGGCTGTGTGGGTGGTTGGGATGTAGTAGGTGTGGGTTCCACACTAGCTTGTGCTGCTTGGTTGTCACCTTGAGCAATGAGCTCTAACATTTTTGGGAATAGGGTTGTTTCTACCCCAGAGAAGACAACAGTGGGCTTTCTCAATATTTTAAAGATGTTGGGCTTCATATGTCCCAGTTTAAGAATGTTACATGTTTCCCTTAACTGTGAGCCTAGTTCACAGTTAAGAATGTACTAGACATATCTAGGAAACATGTAATATTCTAAGGAGTCTAAGTTAGCAAGCAAGTTGGTATAAACAAACTGAGAATACCTGAACTTGACCCCTTGAACTATTTCATGGATGATGAAGGAGAGATCCTCAGGAATCTGGTCCCATCCACCATGCTTGTTTGATAAGCTGTGGATGACCACATGGAGCAAGAATCTCCACTGGGATGAGACCTTCCCTTTCCTAAAGGTCTTTACAGAGAAATCTTCTCATATCCTATCTTCTCAACGGGATGATTAACAACTTCCTTTGGGAAGAACACCTCACCTTCTTCATCAAGCTAAAGATGCCTGTTGATGATGGCTGGAGTGATGAAGATTGTTCTCCCCTGCACTGTGGCAGACAGTGCCTTCTCCTCGTCCATTATGACCTCTTGGCAGGTCTTCCAGAAATCAAGCAGTTGATCCTCATAGAGGGGAGGATCAATGGTTAGGGAGGTGAAGTAGTTAGACAAAGCTAAGAATCAACAAACCTCTTAGAAATAAGGATCTTTCTCAGAGCTTAACAGAGCAGCCTGATTATGTTTCCAGTGTAGCTGCATGGTAAAGTTGGGATCATTTATGTGAGCGAGATTGGCCATTGTGAGGTAACTTAAAGATGAAGAAAGAAGGAAGAAAGAAATTTCAGAGAGAAATTTGGGTTTTAGGTTTGGATGAAGAACAGATAATAGAAAGAGGGGGAACCGTTGGGTTTATATATGAGAGGGATTTCAGATAAAGTTTAATGAAAGAGGATAAACTTTGAAATCCGGATGTCCGTCCTACCTCTGAAAAGGTAGTTTACTTTTACTCAAAAAGTAGTTTTCTTGGAATTTAAAAAGCTTCCGAAGGTTAATTATCTTCAGAAGTTTTAATTCAAAAGCTTCTGAAGCTAAAATGACTTCGGAAGAATTTCCTGAGAGTTTTGAAAGTTTTGCTTCGAAAGAGAAATTTAAAACTTGATTGCTTTGTATATAAAACACAAAGCTTCCGAGAGTTAATTTTGCTTCGGAAGAAAATGGTCCTTGAAAATAAGCAAGTGTCTGAGACAAGTATTTAAGCTTCAGAAGATAGATTAAAAATCTCTTCTGAAGGTAAATTTCTTAGACAGTTATTTATTTTGAAGGCATGATTTGCTTCTGAAGTTAAAAGCATAACTTCCGAAGGATAAAAAAATTATCAAAAAACTAAGGAAAGTCTTCAAAAAGATAATTTTATCCAAAGAAAACATGAGCTTATGAAAGTGATGAACTAGACAACTTAGAAAACACATATTTTAAGAAATAATAAGAATTAGTTTTAAGAAAAGCCTACTCAAAGTTTATCATCCCAATAGCTGATATTAAATATTTAAATCTCTGCTTATCAAAATCCTTTGTAAACAGATCAGCATATTGTTCATCTGTGTGAACTTTAACTAGTTTAATTAATCCCTTTTCATGGTTATCTCTTATTAAATGATATCTGATATTGATGTGTTTGGTCCTTGAGTGCTGCACAGGATTCTCTGTGATTGAGATAGCATTGTTGTTGTCTATATGAATGGGAGTCTCCTTGAAGTTTAACCCATAGTCCAGCATCTGATTTTGAATCCAAAGCACTTGAGCACAGCAACTTGCAGTAGCAATGTATTCAGCTTCAGCAGTTGATGCAGAGACACAAGATTGTTTCTTGCATTGCCATGAGACAACCCTTCCACCAAGGAACTGACATCCCCCAGATGTAGACTTTTCAGTCATGTTGCAACCACCATAATCACTATCTGTATAAGCATACATATTGAAGTCGGGATTCTTTGGGTACCATAAACCAAGTGTTGAGGCACCTTTGAGGTATCTAAGAATCTTCTTGACAGTGATGAGGTGAGACATCTTAGGGTTGGCTTGATATGTTGCACAAATACATGTAGCAAACGTAATATCAGGCCTGCTAGCAGTAAAATACATAAGAGACCTAATCATAGCCCTGTATAAGTGTTCATCTACACACTCCCCCTCAAGGTCAGGTCCAAGGAAGTGGTTTCTGGCTATGGGTGTCTTAGCAATCTTACAATCAGTCATGTTGAATCTCTTGAGTATGTCCTGAACATACTTTGACTGACTTATGAAAATGCTATATTCAACTTGCTTCACTTGAATTCCCAGAAAGTAACCCATGGCACTCATTTCAAATCTGTCTTTCATCAGCTTCTCAAAGTCTTTGCAGAGCTCTGGATTAGTTGAACCAAAGATGATGTCATCCACATACACTTGAACTAGCAGAATGTCATTTCCATGTCCTTTGATGAAGAGAGTTCCATCTATAGTACCTCTCTTGTATCCATGTTTGCAAAGATACTCAGACAGTGTCTCATACCACTTCCTGGGTGCCTGATGCAGCCCATAAAGAGCTTTGTCAAGCTTGGAGACATAATCAGGATGACCAGGATCTACAAAACCAGGTGGTTGTTTGACATATACCTCTTCATCAATCACTCTATACAGAAATACACACTTCACATCAAGCTGAAAGACCTTGAAGTTCTTAGATGCAGCAAATGCCAAGAATATCCTAACAGCTTCTAATCTTGTTACTGGAGCAAAGACATCAGTGTAATGAATCCCTTTTTCTTGTGTGTACCCTTGAACAACTAGTCTAGCTTTATTCTTGATGATGATGCCTCTATCATCTTTCTTGTTCCTAAACACCCATTTGGTTCCAATGGTAGTCTTCCTATAAGGAAGAGGATAAAGGTTCCAAACTTTCTGCCTTTTGAATTGAAGCAGCTCTTGTTGCATAGCCTCAACCCAACTTCCATCCTTTAGAGCCTCATCAACTTTCTTTGGCTCTATCCGGGATAGGAAATAAGAGTGAAGACAAACATTTGCTTAATGAGTTTGTCCTCTTGTTCTTACCCCTGTGACAACATCTCCAATGATGTTTGTGGTGGGGTGAGACTTGTGGATCCTAAGCTGAGGGATCATAGAAAGTTGCTGAGAAAGATCTAAATTAGAGAAATTTAGATCTGGAATGGATGTTTCTCCCACCACATCAGCACATTTTTCAAGAGAAACTTGATCCAAGCAGCATGTGACATCATTGATGTTCTCATCTATGGTGTGGTTAGTAGCATCAAGAAATTCTTGATCACTGTCACCACCACCGTTGTTGTCTTCCACAATTGAGATTTTCTTATCTGGTTGTGGAGCTTCTGAGCTGAAATTTGAAGGCACCCCAGATGTATTAGCTGAGTTTGTCATTGTAGTGCTGATAGAAACCTCATTAGCAGAAGTAGTTTCAACTGGAGCTGAAGATATGTGAGTTGAAAGTCTTCTTAGCTCAAATCTTGGATCAGGATCACCTGTATTTAAATTTTCTGCAGATCCTGAAACATTCTCACAATATTGTTAAAAAAGTTGGTAACTAAATCAAGATCAAATAGCCAATCAGGACCAGAACCAACCACACAGGGTGTGTGTTCATTGAAAGTCATATTGGCTGACTCCTCAACAATTTTGGTTCTAAGATTGTATACTCTATAAGCCTTAGCCTGAGAAGAGTATCCAATAAAATGTCTATCATCTGATTTCTCAGCAAACTTGGCAATTTGATCATTGGTATTCAAGATGGTGCAAGGACATCCAAATGACCTGAGAAAACTAATGAAAGGTTTCCTCTTGTGCCAAAGTTCATAAGGAGTCTTGCCATGAGTCTTGACCACTAAAACTCTATTCTGCACATAGCAGGTAGTGTTGACTGCCTCTACCCAGAAGGTGATAGGCAGCTTGGAGTCAGACAGCATTGTTCTTGCAGCTTCAATCTCCTCTCAGCAACACCATTCTACTGAGGAGTCCTAGGAGCACTGAATTGTCTTGTAATACCCTTTTCATCACAGAATGTATCAAGGATTTGGTTCTTAAATTCAGTTCCTTGATCACATCTTATGATCTTGACCTTGTGATCAGATTGATTCTCAATCTTTAAGATGAAATTCTTCAGAATCTCAGGAGTCTCATTCTTAGTTCTAAGGAAGAAGACCCAAGTGAATCTTGTAAAGTCATTTGTGATCACTAAACAATAAAAGGTCCTTCCTAGACTCATTACACTGGTGGGGCCAAAGAGATCCATATGTAACAAGTGTAGGGGTGTAGTGATGGAGTTCCTTTCCTTAGGCTTGTGAGATACCTTATGTTGCTTCCGTTTCAGGCATACAACACAATGATCATCACTTGTAAACTCTTTCTTTGGTATTCTAGTTACCAAATCGTTCTTAATTAATTTATTCATGTTCTTAAAGTTTACGTGGCACATTCTTTTATGCCATAGGAAATACTCATCACTATTGGCTTTAGACAGAAAGCATAAACTTCTCCAGAGGGAGATGTTTCTTGCAAATTGATCCTGTACATGTTCCCTTTCCTGGGGGCTCTAAGCAGGATATGCTCATGAGAAATGACCACACCAGGCTTGAGAACAATACACTCATGCTCAGTAAAGAGCATGTTGTGACACTGATCACAAAATTGGGATACACTCAGAAGATTATACCCAAGCTCTTTGACAAAGTTTACCTTTTCAATACTGAGCTTACCATTTGTGACCATGCCCCTTCCTGAAATGTAACCACCTTTATCTCCTCCAAAAGCAATTGGTTCTCCATCAATTCTTTCAAAGTTCAGGAGTAGTGACCTATTGCCTGTCATATGCCTGGAACAGTCATTATCAATGATCCAGATATTTTTTGTTTGTCTTGAGCTGTCCCTGCACAAAGAAAATGACTAGTTACATTTAGAAACCCAAGCCTTGCTTGTCTTGGGCTCAGAAACAGAAGGTAATGCAACAGTAATAGATCCTATGGTTGTGCTAAGAGGATCTTGAGCTGTTGTTGATGGAGAATTCTAGTCACTTGGTCTTTCTTAGACTTCCATACCACCTTTGGAGTCTTGGACTTGACCTTCAAAACTTTGGAAGCTTTTGGAACTTCGGAAGTTTTGATGACTGAACCTTCGGAAGATTCTGCAGACACTGCAGCAGACTTCAGTGATTTGGAAGAACTCCTTTCTTTTGAGACCAACTTCTCTTCCGAGGGTAATTTTCCACTTGCCTTCTTCTTAGATTTGGAGCTTCCGAAGGAAACATGTTTTCCTTCCGAAGCTTGAATCTTCTTGGAACTCTTTGAAGTCTTTGTCTTGGTCATATGGACAGTACCATTAGGATTGTATGGACAATCTTTAGCAATGTGAGTGGTACTTTCACACATGACACACACTATTTTCTTCTTCACAAGAGTCTTCTGCTGGGAACAAGACTGTCTTTGGTCACATCCCTTCTCCACCTTCATCTTTGCAGATGCTGAGATAGTTCCTTTGGGCTAGGAACTGTTTTTGGAGTTTGATGGTCCAGGCTATGCAGCAGTGGTACACAGCAGATCAGTCTTCTTCTTGTTACTGAGATGAGTTAAACAAGAACCAGAACTCTTAGCAGAAGAGTTTTGGTTTATTTCTTCAGTCCTTACTACTTCAAATCCTACAGATATTAAAACTTGTATCTGCTTAAAGTCAAAAGTAGCCTTGATCTCTTGAGCCTTCCTTGCCTTTCTTTTGCTCTTTCTGATCAAGTTCTTTCTCATGGACTTGATCATCACAGTCTTCTTATTCTCCTCATAAGGATAGTGGCCCTTCTTAGAATCCTCCTCTTCACTCTTCTCAAGGAATTCTTCACTCTCTCTTCTTCATCCTCTTCACTCATAGGATCTATGAGAGGAAGCTCATCTTCACAAGTTCCACACCTAGGAGGTCTTACAGACAAGATTATGTGTGGAGGAGCTATCTCATTGGATCCCAGTCACTTTTGATAGCACACCTTGTTGTGCAAGGATAAGGATATCATGTTCTTGAAGGTCTCTTCTTCAAGAACACTCTTTTCTGCCCTGGCTTTGCTGATCAGAAGCTCAGCCTAGCACTCTGTCAGCTTGGTTATGAGATCTTTGATTTGAGTCCGAAAATCTGTGTGTTCATATTCTAGAACTGAAATGGTTTTCCCTAGGTCCTATATCTTCAGTTTATAATTATTTTCAGACTTTCTAAAATCAGATTTTAAAATGTTTAAGGACTCAAGGTCAGATCTCACCTCCAAGTTATAGGACCTGTATCTATTGACTTTAGCAATGCATTCAGGAGTACAGAGATGGTCCAATACCTTGGCTTCATCATGATCTGCTATCAATGCTTGGTTTGGAGAAACATCTTCCACCTGAAAGCTCCAGTCAAAGCCTCCTGCTTCAATAGCAATAACAGCCTGTTGCTTTGACTTCTCATTCTGGAGAGCTTTGTCAGTGTAGTTAGGTCTGGACTGTGTTTGGCCACCACTTGTTTTAGGTGCCTTACACTCTCTGGCAAAGTGGCCCATCAAGTTACAGTTGTAACACTTGACTTTGCCTTTTTCCAGGCCAAACTTTCCACTGGTTGCATTGCTTGGAAACTTCCTTCAGTCCTTTTGTAGAACTTCTTGACTCTGTGAGTGAGAAGAGCCATCTGCTGGACTATTTCCATGTATTCCAGATCATCTGGATGAATACAATCCAGGTCTTCAAGAGTGAAAAGAGAGTTGCCACAGCTTTCATCAGAAGACACAAAAGCTTGAGAAGAGCTTGTCTCTTGGAATGGGCTTCCTTGAGTTTAGTTCTCCCTTGGTGTCTCTGGGAAGGTGATGAAAGGACCCTTACTGAGTTGTCAGGGTAGCATATGAGATGATGTTTGGGTTCTATGCTATCCCTTTCAACCACATGTAGGGCTAAACCCATTTGATTATTGGTGTTACCAGATGAACCTTGCATGTTCATCTCCATCTGGTAGCCACTGAGAATCCCATATAACTCTGTCAGCGTAAAAGTTTTGAGAATTTTAGTCCTCTTGATCACCACATAGTAGTGTGTCCACTGCCTAGGAAGTGAGGACATGAACTTCCTTACAGTGTCTCTGTTCTCAAGAGAAACTCCTCCATCCATAAGGGTATCCACAATCTCAACATACCTAAAGTATTGTTGAGTCATGGTTTCACCTGTTTTGAAGGTGAAGTTTTCAAACTGCTGCTTCAGGAGATCCTTCTTGTTCTCCTTGGCTTCAGAGGAACCCTCATACATTAGTTTCAGTGTATCCCACAGCTGCTTAGCTGTTTTGCACTTCTTGAAACCTCTGTACACAGAGTTTGGAAGGGCAGTTTGAAGGGCTGTCATGGCTTTTCTGTCAATCTCTACTCTCTTCCTATCTTCATCAGAGTAGTTAGCCACATCCTTGGGGATCATACCAGCACCAGTAGCAGAAGGGGTGCTAGGTATGAAAGGTCCATTTTCAATAGACTCCCACATTCTTGAATCAAGAGACCTGATGACACCTTCCATTCTCAAACACCAGGTATCAAACTCATCAAGAGTGATCAGTAGGGACTTGTTCATGGTTCTAGTTTTCATATCAGTCTTAGAAATGGCTACCATTTGAAAATTTTAGTATTTATGTATGTGAGGGATCTTAAGATGGTGAGATCATATATCAAGATCCTGGAAAGCTCTGATACCAAATGCAGGACCAGTGAAGGGGGTCACTTACAACACAATACAACAAAAAGGAGATTTACCAAACTTAATCAAACAGTAAATTGGATTAACCACAAGTGAGACACTAAGAACACAAGTAATATATGAGACAAAATAAAATAACACAAATATATGGTTTTCAAGAATGCAGTATATTGCTTTCTTTATGTTCTATTACAAGTGTTACAAAGCATATATGAAAGATACAAGAACATGATATACTTATACTACATCCTACAGCCGGCTATACTTTGAAAGCCTGCTGGATACAATTGACTAGACACAAACAAAATCAATTGTAGAGTCAAAAGGCAGATTGCCTTTTGACTAGTGACTATGACATGCCATAGCTCACATCCTTATCTATTACAAAAAGGATAAAGTACATGAAGTAGAAAAGTTACAGACTCAAGATCTCAATATACAGTTACCAAAAGCATGGACCTTTTCACCAACTCATGTAAGTTGGTGACCTTACAGAGATGCAGCGGAAAGGTGTCTAGCTTTATGGAAAAATACATCAGATAAAGCATGTGTCAAAAGTCTTCGGAAGAAATCTGTCTTCATAAGTTGAAGCTTCAAAAGACTTTGTCTCTAAGGCTTCGGAAGACTTTATATTTGGCTTCGGAAGATATTGGTCTTGGCTTCGGAAGATTTCACACTTAGATATTTCAGTTGCATGTGTGAAACTTCCTAAGCATTCTTCTTCAATGCACTTATGCAGCATGCAAGATAGACTTTGGATGTTTGAGTTGCATCAGCCTCTTTATTAATCTCTACATAATTATTCAATCCCTATAAACTTTTTAATATTTTTTAAAGTTGTTGTTACTGCAAAATAGAAAAAAATTATGATAAATATCTAAAAAATATTATTTAATTAAAAAGTAGACAGAAAAATATTAAATTTTAATATAATTATATGAATAAATATGAATAATTCATTATAAGTGTTCTAAGGTTAACCTAAGAGCAAACGTACCCACATCATGTGAGCGTGAGCCACCCACATGGGCATTATGTGTGTGAAGCACCGTTCTTGCCCTGCATGAGAGGGAGAGTGATCAGTGGCGCATTCAAAAAAAAATTTTATGAGGGGGGGAGATTTTTAGGGTCAGTTGTTCAAGTCAGATCAGGTTGGGTTGGTTCATTGACGTAAAAATCGTTAAAAGGTTCCCAAACTCATGAATTTGCGTATATGTATATATATCAATAATCGTATTGAAGCAATTATACTCATAAAAGTGGTGATATGTGATATTTAAAACACTTATACTCATAAAATTAGTGATATATTTAACATGTTTGAGATCAATCTTGAAACTAATTTAAATTCAACTTGTATTATTATTATCAAATATATATATCTTGATATATTTTTCTTTTTTGCTAATTACATGATTATTTGAGAGTGAAATTTCAAAAATTCATTTGATTACAACACTCGGTTAGTAAGAAAATATGATTCGTCGGCCTGTCGGAAGATCACCGGACCTTATTGTAGTTACGCTCCAAACAATGTATTTGAAATAATTTTGCTCTTTGTTTAGTTTCAAGTATTTAAGGAGGGGGGTTGCAAACTTATATGGGGGCAGTCAGAATATTCATACAGATATAACACTGAAAATAAAATTTAGAGTGGGCAACCCCTCCCTAAAGCCTAGATACGCCACTGGGAGTGATGAGGGCGTCGTGAGCCTCGTCCAGGTGCGTCTTCATAAAAACTTAGTTATTAATTTTGTTTTATTGGATACATTTAATAAGAAAAGGTTTTTCTTTATAAATTTAGTATAAATATCACTCACACCGTCATTACACCCCTTACTCAGAGTCACACTCACACTACTCACATATAATAATAAGCGGAGTATATAAATAACTAGGTTACTACCCCGTGTATTACACGGGGTGAATAAATAAAGTATCAAATAATTAGTAAAAGGTTATGAATTATAAAACTATACTTGAAGATAAAATATGATTATAATTACTTACAAATAGTTACTTTGAACAAATAAATAATAATATATTTTTCTTAAACTTTTGTCTCATAAAAAAATTATGGTTTTTAAACATTTTGTTTTAAGTAAAATGTTTTTTTAAAGTTTGTTGTTTTTTTTGTTTTTAAAAAGTGTGTTTTTGATTTATTATATCATATACTTTTTAATTTGGAAATAGTATGAGTAATATTATTAGTATTCAATATTAGTTTTAATAATATAGAAAAATGAGAAAGTTAGTACGATGAGGCTTACGATTGCGTCACGTTTTATCTTATTTTTTTCTTATTATAGATCGATTGATAGACAAACAGACAGATGAATATATAGATAGATAAGCTAGAAACTCATTTATTAAATGGATTATAATTAGTAATAAACACAAAGATTTACAATACGATATTTTGATATAAGATATGATTTTTATATACGTAATAGTTCAAGAAAATAAAATAATTATATTATTTTTTAACTAATTTAAATAGTTTCATTTTTAAACATTCGTATTAAGATTATTTTATTTTATGAAAATCTTGTTTATTAAAAACTCTGGTTTATAATTATTCTGGTTCTTTTAATAAGATTGTTTTTAAAAAAGTTCACATTTTTAAATTTTTTTAAAAAGGACATATTTAAAATATTTTGTTTCAAAAAGGTTTAGTGTTTTTGAAAATTTCATATTACATAAAAATATTTTTTATTAGTTTTTTTTAATTAAAAATATGATTTTTTATTTTTCTTAATAAAATCTAATTTTTAAAAGATGCATTGATTTTATAAAAATCAAGATGAGAGAGATAAATATTGCAATTAATAAAATTGATCTTTAATAAAAGATATAATTGATTTTAATGTTTAAAATATTATAATACCATTTTGGATAGAAAAATAAGATGATAATGTTATAGAAATGACAAGTGACAAAAAGGTAGGTTAAGATAATGACATGTTGCTTTAGAAATCTTGATTTATTAGAATCTACAGATAACAATAATATTACTACACATGTATAAATCTTATGTACACTATTACACTACAAATATATTTTATGCACAATATTACAATACATATTACGTATTAAATACACTCGATGACTTTTTATAAAATAAATAACATAATAATACACAATTCAAGTTAAAGTTATATATAACTAGAATTCAGCCCCCCACGTTGCAATGGGGATGTAAAACCATACCACGAAGCATCTAACACATCATGCCAGTGACGACCAACAAAAAATAAACTCATATTAAAAATAAATAAAAACAAAAAAAACCAAACGAAAAGTAAAATATCAAAACATTGAATTACACAGACGAAACATAAAATATATATAAAAAATAAGCAAGTTGATCTAGGATCAACGCGTTTCGATGTGGCCGATAAACCACACATGCACACTACAACATGTTAACTCGTAAATTTAGACTGAAACGTAAACCGGGAATTTTGTAAAATATAAAAAAGTATAGTGGATCAATTTGAAAGTAATAAAATGTTGAGGCTAAATTATAAAAATATGTAAAAGTATTGGGTTAAAATAAAAAAGTTAAAGTAAAAAAAAACTAATACAACCAATAAAGCATATGGTACAACCATTAATACCTACAAAGGTTGGTAATTAGTATATATAATTTGGATTTCATTTTTGGTTCTAAACATAAGGATGAACAACATCTCATATCATCGTCAACGACCATCACCATTATAAACTCTCGTATTAGAAAAATAAATAATGATGAAAAAATAAAAGCGAAGAAAGTAAACATGAAAACGTTGAACTTGACACGTGAAACATAAAATATTAAAATAATAACTAAGTCGATCTAGGAACCGCAAGGTGCGACGAAACGTTATTAAAAACTATAATTAAGTCGATGTATAACCTGGACGTTGCGATGGAATTTTAAATTAGAAAAATGGTTGTAGAAAAACGTTGAATAACATATGCAAGTTAAGACATGTAACTCTCAAAATTAGATTTAAATGTAAAACGAATGTAAATGATGAAAAATATAGAAAAAGAAAGTTGAAAGTGAATAATTATAGGGGCTAAATTGTAAAAAATATAAAAAATATTGAATTCATAACTAAGAAATAAAAACAATTAGATGGTTGCACTATATGTATAAATATATATACATACCTACTGGTAATTAAAATATATATAATGACAATAAAAGAATCTTCCGACTTTAACAAAAAAAATAATTAAAGAGATACGTAATAGCACCACGCTTATGTTTCTTATCAAAGAATTATATTAATTATATTAAAGTATTTTTTTTTAAAAAAAAGATAGTTTCTTTATTAATGTTGTTTCTGAAGAAATTAATTTTTTATAAAATAAGAATTCTTTTCAAAACATCAAAAAAAATTAAAATATGAAATGTTTTAAAATCGGTGTTTTTTAAAAGTAATTTTTTATAGAGACATTAACATTGGGAGTTACAATAAAGAAACTTTAGAATAATAATTTTGTAAAATGATTTATTTTGAAACAAAATATTTATTTATCTTTTTGTGGAAAAAACATAAAACGTTAAAAAAACAAAAAATCGATATCATTATTTTATTATTTATAGTCTTTAATAAGACACAATTTCATTTATATCATATATTATAATATCACTTTTATAATTAATAAAATTTTATTATATTTAATATTTTATTCTATTTAATACGGGTTTAATAAAGTTAATTTACTAATTTACTAATATATAAGATGCATTTTGTTTAGTTATATGAAAAAAGAAAGTAAGCAACTTATTAACACTCTAATTTAGGTGAAACAAAAACAACAATCACACATTATACAAACAAGCTTCGGAATGAAAACCGAATTAATCCCGATAGCCTCCAAAGAAAACCTTGGGAAATACAAAAACAGTAAATCACTTGACTACTTCAAATACAGACTTGTAATAACGTTTTATTGTAACGGATAAAAGTAAATAACATAACATATAACATATTTTAAAAAACACAACGTGGACAAATAATAAACACGAAACATTAAATACCTTCGTCACCTATACGAAATAATATGACGGAGTAATTTAGAATCGGACATCCCGTGCTCCGGCCGCCGGCTTTCACATTCAACCTCTATAAATTCAATTTCACTTTCATTATCAATTTCACATTCAATTTCAATCAGCAGATGTCTAAATTCTGACTCATATATATTATGAAGAACAATTCGACGATTTCACTTTGGCTTGTGCTGTTAGCATTTCCGATTACTTGTGGTTTCTGTTATTCAGTTGATGAATTCAGTGACAATGTGGTCGTCGACTCGACGCTTGTGTTCGAAAACCCCAGGTTGAGAAACGCTTACGTTGCGCTACAAGCTTGGAAGCACGCGATACTCTCAGATCCGAAAAATCTCACCGTTGATTGGGTGGGATCCTGTGTGTGCAACTACACGGGAGTGTTCTGTGCTCCCGCGCCGGATAACACCTCCGAGAGGACCGTCGCCGGAATCGACCTAAACCACGGCGACATCGCCGGATACCTGCCGGAGGAGCTTTGTTTGCTTAAGGACCTTGCATTGTTTCACATCAACTCAAATCGCTTCTGTGGAACCGTGCCGAAGAAGCTTCGTCACCTCAAGTTACTCTTCGAGCTTGATCTCAGCAACAACAGGTTCGCCGGAAAATTCCCTCACGTTGTGCTAAAATTACCCGAGTTGAAGTTTTTGGATCTGCGGTTTAATGAATTCGAAGGCGATGTTCCTAAACAACTGTTCGATAAAGATCTGGACGCTATATTCTTAAATCATAATCGGTTTGCGTCAGAATTGCCGGAGAACTTGGGCAATTCGCCGGTGTCGGTGATTGTTATGGCGAAGAATAGGTTTCACGGGTGCCTTCCGGCGAGTATCGGCAGCATGTCGGATACTTTGAATGAGGTTATCATGATGGGTAATGGATTGAGGTCTTGTGTGCCGGAGGAAATCGGGTTGCTGAAGGAGGTGACGGTGTTTGACGTGAGTTCTAATGAGTTGATGGGGCCGTTGCCGGAGAGTGTTTCGGGTATGGTGAGTGTAGAGCAGTTGAATGTGGCTCATAATTACTTGTGTGGGAGGATACCTGAGAGTGTTTGTAGGTTGAAGAGGCTGGAGAATTTTACTTATTCCGATAATTTTTTCACTGCTGAACCGCCGGAGTGTTTGAGTTTGCCGGAGGTTGATGATCGGACAAATTGTCTGCCGGGAAGGCCGTTGCAGAGGTCGGCTAAACAGTGTGAGATGAATGCTTCGAAGAAGATGCATTGTAGTGCGTTTAGTTGTAGTGCGTTTAGTTGTAGTGCGTTTAGTTGTAGTGCGTTTAGTTGTAGTGCGTCTCCACCACCTCCGTCTTACATCTATTCATCACCACCTCCGCCACCACCACCTCCGTCTTACATCTATTCATCACCACCTCCGCCACCACCACCTCCGTCTTACATCTATTCATCACCACCTCCGCCACCACCACCTCCGTCTTACATCTATTCATCACCACCTCCGCCACCACCACCTCCGGTGACTAGCGTTTCGTACGCCTCTCCTCCGCCACCACCCTTTTATTCATTCTTTGAAGCAAATTCCGCTACTACATCTCCTACAATAAGACAACCATCTATTTCTAGATGAAGATTAGATAACCTCCAAACCTAATTGATACATACTTTTATTCGATTTCAGAAGACAAAACACAAACTTAATCTTGGTTGCAGAAAGGAATGTGTATAGAGAACATCCGTTATTGGTCTGTAGCTTTCTAGTTTTATTACTTTATTTAAGTTTATAAATTCTGTAGTATAATCCACACATGCTTGCTTGTGACTTGTGACCCTTTCTCTCTGTTTCTGTTAACTGCTTCGATCTTTTTGACTTAAAGTTTGACAATTGTATTTGCACGATTTCAAATTCTGTGTTTGACCTTTTCACTGTATTAAAGTCAAAATATACTATCAAGAATTACAAGCTAAATTCCTAATACGGGATGGTTCTTCAACAGCACAACTGAATGCTCCTGTTGCACACTTGTTTATGCTTTTATAGTTTTATACTTAAATTTTTGTTTAATATTAAGACTAATATTATAATTAATTTAATCTTACAAGTATAAAATAATATATAATTTCCAAGATAACAAAATACTCTACTGTCATTTTATATTAATAATCACAAAAACATCCAATGAGTAGTTGGGTTACAACATAGGAAAACCAATATATTAGAACATGTGTACTGGTTTTTAGTTTTAATGTCATTTATATATCATCCCTTAAAAATCATTATTACTAAATTCACTTTAAATCTAATGCAGTGATTAACTGATGTGTTTGGAACCCTGTTGAGTATTGATTCAATATTATAGGCAAATTTGTGTTTGAAGCCCATTAAAGGTTTAATGTCTTATAGGTTTAAAGTCTCTTTTAACTATCATATAGTGGTATTTGGAACACCATTTGTGTTCATGTAATCATTATTAGTGCCCATTCCTTGTCCACTACATATAGTCTTAAGATTCACTTGATATAATTCATCAAATAAAACTAAAACCCCTATTATTTTTTAAAACAATTTCCAAACTATCTACTTTCCGACTCTATCAAGCTCCATTTCGACTTGTGCTTGATCCATAAAAACAATTGACCTTTTGTATATCATCAACTACATGACCGTTAGGAAGGATGCAATACACTTTTACAACACAACAACAAAAGTGGAGAGTGTTCAATAACACTTAACAGATCAAATGGGGAACTAGAAAAACCAGTTTATATGAGAGCTAAGAAACACAAGTAATAAAAAGACAGAACAAGAACAAAACCACACAAGTATTTGGTTTTCAAGAATGATGTATATTTCTCTTTAGTTCTTTACAAGTGTTTACAAAGCAATGATAATAAGATACAAGGACCAGAGATACTTATACTACATCCTATAGTCGGCCATACTTTGAAGGCCAGCTGGATATATGATCTAGACAATAACAAAATCAATATAGAGTCAAAAGGCAGATTGTCTTTTGACTAGTGACTATGACATGCCATAACTCACATCATAATATTGCAAAAAGGATAAAATTACATAAAGTAGAAAGTACAGACTTAAGACCTCAATGTACAATTATCAAAAGCATGGACCTTTCACCAATTTATGTAAAGTTGGTGTCTAATCAGAGTTGCAGCGAAAAGATGGTCCAGCTTTATGATAAAGGTACATCAGATAATAAATGTGTTAAAAAATCTTTAAAAGAAATCTATCTTCAATAGTTGGCTTCGGAAGATATTGGTCTTGGCTTCAGAACATTTCACACTTAGAATGTTTTCAAAGGAAGAGTGTGAACTTCCAAAGCATTCAACTTCAGTACACTTGTGCATGCATGCAGAAGAGACTTTAGATGTTTTGGGTTGCATCAGCCTTATATGAAACCTTACATCAATGCTCATGATGCTTCAAGCTTTCAAAAAACCATTTCATTTCTTACTTTTCACACAAACCATAGGATTGCATAACAAGAATGAACACTAGAAATTTTCCCTAACTTAGAGTTGGTTGCATCTAAGATCATCCTCGCAAAAATGTCACTGCACCACTCAGATAGCCCCCTTCAAATCGCCAACACATATGAGCATTGGAGTAACACGTGATCAGTCGATTTGACTTTCAACAAGTATAACCAACATTAGGTGAGTTGAACTCTAATATTTCTGACTAAAAGATTTGTTAACAAAGGAATATGAGTTTGCATTAATCTATGTTGATGTACATTTGCAAAAGATCCAAAACCAAATGCCTCAAATATCAGTCGAGTCATTTGAACCATGATTAAGTACGCATGTCTATAATCTAAAGACTTATATAAAATCCTCACCATTTTGAACCATTGAAAAATGACATCTGATAGAGGGGACCACTTACATAACAAACTCTTTGGGACCATTTCCAACTATCATGCATGCCTATCATTCATATATTATGAAATCTATAAATAACAAAGGGATGAAATTCCTATACATAAATCTATGTCTCAAAACTCATTATTATTTTCTATAAAATAATGCTTATTTTCAAGATGGAGGGTGGTTACATAAATGTTTCTCTCTCAAACATCTTGTTTGGTGTTGTTTCAGTATATGTAGATTGGACGAGCAATACAGATGAAGGGATTCAAATTGGTAAAGACAAAGTTCTGTTAGGCTTCTCTACTTGTTGTATTTTGTATTTACATTTTGGAACCATCCATTGGACCTTTGGCATCCATTTGAGGATCTTTAATCCCTAGCATTTTATGGCCAATAATATTCAAAACTTGGTTAGCAAATCCTAGTCGTTAACAAGTGTAGGTTGAAAATGGCGATAGCAAGGATGATGTGAACCTCCAAATGAAATAGGTAGGTCTACTACGGTTATTGAACCATTTCCTAGAAGTTATCCACCATTAATAGCCAACAGGCCGCCTGCTAAATTCTCAAGCTCTTTGCCTCCATTCTTACTTTTTAGAGGAAGAATAGCTAATCAATTAATGATTTCATCACAAGGTACAACAGAGAAATCTTGCAAATAATGGGATTGGAGAGTATTTGATAGTCGTAAGCTTGATACAATAGGTAAGAAGTGATGTCTTAGCCAAACAGTTGCATGGTACAGAAGGAATGTAAAAAATCCATGGAAGAACTAATGGTCGTGACATATGTCTTTGTATAAGCGGAAAAGGAAGTCATTGTCAATCGAGAACCGGATAGAAAACCATAAAATAGGGTCATGGTAGATATTTAAACACCTCTTATAGATGCTATTCCATTTGATGGTTCAGGCTGTGTTTCTCTAATCTCAAACTAACTTTCACTTCAAGGCAAGATAAAAAAATATGACAAAAAAACAGCGCTTTACCCCTTATAGTCCTAACCACCACACCCAAGCAACAATGTGATAGCAAAGCTTCGACACCCCCTCGACCAAAACCCAAGTGAGATCCTTAATATAAAGAAATTGTAGCTTTTGTAACTACATCACATGTCGATGCTGCTACAGGAAAATTTTGATCTAGTTCGTGAATACGATCGTGATAAGGGGCACACCATTGACAATTGTTATAAGTTAAAGAGGCGTATATAACAAGTAGTTAAGTATGGTTATCTTACCCACTTGTTGAAAGATATAAAAGAAGGCCCAACACCTACAACCTAACAAAAAATAATAATGCATAATAGAAGAAAGTGTGAGACGTCAATATGGTATAAGCACACTAAAGTTACTCGTCAATTCACCATAAGTGGTCCAGGTGGTACTTGGAAGCCTAGATGGAGGTTCCAGTCTCTTTCCTTACCCTAAAGAGAGGAGCGCAACCTGAAGACCATTGTTCATCATCGTGGGGGTTCAGTGATTATAACATACAAAAAGTTTTTATAGACTGTAGAAAGTGCTTCAGATGTTATGTGTGAGCATTGCTTAATGAGGTTGGATAAGGAAGATCAAAAAAGTTTAAAAGGGGTGGATGCTTTATTAGTTAGCTATTCGAGGTAAGTTGTAAAACCAATTGGTAATTTCATTTCCTGTCATACTTTGTGATGACTCTTAGAGTTGTAAAATCAATCAGATTACACTATAATAGCAAAAGAATGTTGGTTATTTTAGTTTCATCATGTTTTTTAGCATAACTGGATTTTCTTAAGATCAAATGAGAAATTAGAATAAATATTTATTTGTGTTAGGAGGTTTTTATTACACATATTTAACCCTTTATAATTTTCATAATCAAGTAACCTTGATAGTGGTATAATGCGAAGTCATCTAGACAAGAGAGCATGGTGGTAGTGCCCCTAATAGCGGGGCTAAGGTTCCGGGGGCACAAATATGGATGCGAGGTCTAAGGATCTCGAGACAACACCCTTGATAGCTATTTGTAGGTATGAAAAGGATGTAGTGAAGACAAATCTTTCATCTTTCCCAAATAAATAGAGAGATAAAGAAAACAATAACAAAAAGACACTAGTTAAGAAAATACTCATATAAATTACCTTATAAAACATCTTTTAGGGTAAAATTTACATTTTACTAAATTCTAAGACACCTACTAAGGGCATCTTTTGTATTTAATTCATAACACACTAAGGGCATTTTTGGTATTTTGTGAATGGTTTTAATATTTATTAAATGGAATGTTGTTTTCTTTTTTATGAACTTAATTTTACAAAGTTTATATTTATTTTATATATGTCTCACATTAATATACAACCTGTTAATATAGTATAAGAATTTTCTTTATTTAAAGCTAAAATGTCTTTATATTTTAACTTATATCATTCTTTGTTAACACGTCCAAAAAACGTCCTATTTTGCTGCAAGAAAAGAAAAGTTCCTCATATAAAATTACAAAATTGCACATAGGCTATAAGGGTCACTTCAATGTAAGAAATTTTACCTCCGCATGTCCATATTATCTAGAAGCATGTCCTATGAACAAAATTATTTTCCACTAGAGCACACGTCCCACTAGCGCTTGTCCGCCCTAAGTGCTGCACACGTTAATTTTTTTATAATTAAAGTAGCATATACCACTTGTACAAACACGTTAATAACTTGTACAAGTGGTGATAATATGTAATTGTAGGGTGTTTGTAGGATTGGAGGTAAAAGGAAATTATAAAAGTGATAGGTAAAATACTAATATAACAACTAACTAGACTTGATTATGAAAATAATGAGATGTTAGCATTGGAGGCAAGCTAAGCCTTTTAAATTGTAATTGATCATGAAACCTTTAAAGTAATAAATATATTTTTAACATGTGAGAATTTATTTCTAAGAATTAGTAGCACAACTAAAAAAACTTATTTATCAGTATAGTTTGGAGAACATGACTTTTAAGAATCGGACCACGTAATTTGGTTGATAGAAGATTTCAAGAGCAAGCATATGGCCATATAAAACATTTAGAGCATTCACACTAGCTTCTCCATTTTAATTCCCATATTTACACTAAAAACACTATTTTTTACTATATCTTTTAATTAAATAATACTTTTTAATATCTTTATCATTATCTTTTCTTTCTCCTCCACTCATAACAACTTTTAGAAATATTAAAAAAATTATGGGGGTTGTACTGTATTTTCCCAATATGGGGAATCATGGTACAATCCCCATAAATATTCCCTCTTCTTAACTCACAACTACTAACAACCATCCACCAAAATATATGACACACACTCACATCAAATATAAAAAGCTACTATTAATGCTCAAAGATGGTATCCTACTTATATGATCTAATTTTATACCAATATAAGAAACCTCAGGTTTGGAATTGCTTTAATCGAAGAGTAGAGCCAACTTGAAGTAACAGATCATAACAATATGTTTAAATTACAAGCCAAAGCCTTAGAAAACAAAACTATGATTAATTGCCAAATACAAGAAGTAGCTTCACAGCGGTCTGAATCCTTCGAAACATCACATTCATTCTTTCCTTCAAACCTTTGTTTTCACTCTCAATTTCCCCTTTTGTTTATCAAGATACACGATATTTACATCCACACTTATCATCAAACCCCACGTCCCCGTACTTGACATTCCTAAAGAGATTCAATAACAGATAATGCACTATCTTCTCACATTTCTTCTCTTCTTTCACTTCTTCATTTTTCATTTCTTCCACCACTTTAGGCATTATTTATTTTTAATAATTGGTCAGTTTAGATTAGAGAAGATGACTTTTAAGAACTAGACCACGTAACACAGTTATGCTCAAGTTCAATATGCAGGTATGGCTCTCATATACAAGTTATTCATTTCCTTAGTTTAGTTTTTGATTCCTTGTAGGGTTAACAACATAATCGATCCTTAACAACCTTGATAACCGTTGTTGGTGTGAGAACTCTATGCCTAGGAAGAAGTGGCCAGTTCCTTTCATTGATTCTTTCTTGAAGTTTATATCAAGAGGCCATACAACAGCTATTGTTTACGATTAATGATTGTGGTAAAGATTACTGATTCAGTGGTTAGTAATGATCATGAAAGAGGATTAATGTGTATAGAGTATGGTTGTGCATGTTTTGGCAAAGGACAAACATATATGTACCTAGTTGCTCTATGTTTTCACATGTGGAAACAAGGATGAGTTGGGTTAGATACCTAGGCTAATACATACGAGTCTTTAACACCTCTTTCTTTTCATGTTATATTTTGATAAGGGCATCGAATGGGAGGGTCCTATGTTGTCTTTTTGTTCACTATCAACATCAATCATGGTGAGTATGTATGTGTGTGTGGTACCAAAACGAGAATTAGGGTTAGTTTGAAGAAGTTAAATATGGACAACTATGAATACATAAATCATGCACATCACTAACTAAGCCACACACGTGCACTTAACTCTCTAACCTTTTGTGAGTTTTGGCTTGCAATCATTGACTAGAATTGTTATCATACGAGTATACGAGAAGGTATATTGGGTTATAGTAACTTCAATAAATAAGTAGGTGATGGGTGCAGATAGTATATATATTTTGATAAATATTTTACGCACAGATTTAGTTTTAATTGGTTATTGCAAGTCCTAAACCACACACACAAAAGGCAAGTGTACCTGTCGTGTGGTAATATAGTGTTGGTAAGAACCAAGTATCAATCCGTGGACACACCTAGCCTACTCAACAAACTTGACGTTTGACTATCAGATTTGGTTTTTGTTAAAGAAAATGATAAGTTGCATTGGAAAGATTTTTAGGGTTTAAAAACAATGATAAAAATAAAGTAAACTAAGATTTGAAGCGTTTGGATTTAAAACCAGGGAATAAAAGTTATCATCCTAATTAGACTCCACTTATGTAAGTGTGATGAATTAGTGGCGTGATTTAAAGATATGGATTAATGTAATTATGTTAATGTTTATAAAGATGAGCTGGCGTGATTTCTAGTCTATCCTGCTGCCGTAGTGACTAGGATCATGTCAGGTTGAGTTTTACTGCTTAGATCAAAGCCCTAGTAATGTAGGTAAATCTTTTGTGACCTATTTGACATACGATTTCTGAAAACATAACTTAATGTTAAAAAGAGAGTTAATCAAGTTCCTTCCTAACATACCATTAATTTTAAAAAACCATAAAATTACTAAAGATTTCTCAAACTAATAAAGGAAACCCGCAAATGATCAGAAAGTTAAGATGATATGATTTCTAATAACTATTTCTAGTTCATTAGCCATGAATTTATTATGAAGACCGGTTTCGCGAATGAAAGTTAATCACACGGTTTTCAACCTTGTATGAAAATCACAATCACAAACCATAAATTTATAACTTCCCGTTCAAATGTAGATGCTACCCATCAATAGTTTTCCTAAGACCACCACAACATTAACATAATATTTATCACACCATTAGTTCATCACAAATTACATAAGTTTCATTTGATTAGGATGATAAAAAGGAGTTTAGGTCATAATGAGCTTGAACATAACAACAATAACAAAGAAGATAGGTATGTAATCATCGGTGAAATGGAACAATCAAACCGATAATCCATAATGGATAACGTTTAGACGATCCCGAGCTTCTTCCAAGTGTTGTATGCACCTCCCAAGCCTCCAAATGATCTTGAAGTCTTGATTTCGAGAGAGTTCTGCAGAGTAACTCTCCTACCAAAGCTTGCCAAAAATGGTGAACTTAGGCTTCTATTTATAGACTTTCTGGAGTGTTTAAGCACGGCCCCGTGCCTAAAAGGCATGGCCTCGTGCTAGAACAATGCTTACGATAGTTGGTCGGCACGTACATGCAGGTTGTGTCGGGCACGACCCCGTGCTACATGGGGCTTGGCCCCGTGCCTCATGGGGCACGGCCCTGTGTCTAGTTTTATGGGACAATACTTTTTGTTCTGTCAGATGTCCAAACACGGGGATGTGTTAATTTAGCATGTGGGTGTGTTTCTGGCAAAGCATGAGGGCGTGCTTAATGAGGCACGACCCCATGCTTGGACTCTAAAGCTTGGATTACTTCAATTTTTTGCTAAATATGCTTCTTTTGTCCATTGCCTTTTTAAACACCTGAAAACATAATTTAACATTTTAAGTACATTTTCATCATTTTAAGGAAGATATTAAGGAACAATTGATGTGCTTTTGATAGGATTTTTATGTATAATTTGGAGCACATCAAACATCCTCACACTTGAACTTTGTTTGTCCTCAAGCAAAAATCACTTAAAATGACAAATCCACCAAAAGCCAAATAAATCAAATATAAATATGTCTTTCGAGAAATATGCCAGTAAACATTATTTTCATCCAAATATAAATATTCTAAGCATATGTAAAATGATATCCTAGCAAGCAATAGATTGGTTAGTAAATATTATTATCATGTAAAAATCCATACTTCTCACAAGATGCACTCACACTCGGCTAAATATATGGAGTCATAATCAAGTGATTTAGTACGACTAATACACTTAATTGCCTAGTATGAATACGTGTGAAATCATATGCTTGTTAAGGGATCAAATATCCACCTACTTAGATATTTACTTGCATAAATTATTAGGTCTTTGATGGGTAGTAACTTGGATCGGGCTCGGTAAGGAATATTTGGAAAAAGTGACTAATTGCTAAAGACGACGGTCTTGGCTTATTTTTCTAACATAAACTACAAGGAACGCAATAAAAGGTTCCCTATACAATACTTCAAGCTAGAAGGGATATGCTAACTTGAAGACTCATTTATGGTCAGATTATCAAGACCATATTTTGCTTTCAAGAACCGTACTTCATCTTTTACCCGAAGATACACAAAACTTTCCTTTTTCAAGGATCGTTCGGCTTGAAGCCTAATAGCATAGTTCTGTGTATTCGTATTGAGATTCAGTTTGATTCTTTTTGCATTTTCCATTATGGGACCGATTTCCGCAGTTCGGGCATCTTTCATATCTTTTTGTCCATCTCTTTATAGCACTTTTTGAAATCCCACAAAATCGCGGAACTTGCTTCTTTTTTCTCCATTTCTTTCTTGCGTCGAACGTGAGATTGAAAATTTGTTCGCGGATTTCTGGGGGAAGTCCTGGTTTTGCGTGATGAAGGCAACAAAGCAAATTGAAATCAAAAGAATGCATTCCAGGTCTTAAGGTCTGCCGGTAAAAGACCAATTTTTTTTCCAAAAATGTGTTTTAACGAAAACAAGTTTCGTTGAAGGCTTTATGGTTAAGTGACTTGGTGTTTCGGGTGATTGAAAGATAAAAACATTTTAAGCTCAACGAGGCTAACTAGGGTTGACATTCGGGTAAGGAAAATTAAAGAAAATGGTTCGGGCTCGAATGGTTAAGGTTACCTAGTGCCTAACTCAATTTTTTGCAACAAATAATAATTAAGGTCTTGAAATATATACCCAAAGCAAGTTTTAATCACACATATCATATGACACCCTCAGTTAAATCCAGAATGAAAGTAGAATTGTAATTTGCAAAAGTTGTTTAAGACTCAAAAATAAACTCATATATGGATGGAATTGGGTAAAAGTGTTTAATTTTATATGATTAAATATTTTACTAGATTATTACTTTTAAGGATATCACAAAAAAAACATTTTCAATTTTATTTGGACGTCATGAATTTACTTCTTTATTCCCGAAAAATGTATATTTATAATTTGATTTATCAAAAATTATATTAAATTTTTGGTTTCTTGTCATAAAAATTACTTGTTAAGTGATATTTTCCTAAATTTTTTAAATTTGGACCTTTTTAGCAAAGTCAATGCATGACTCCCATCCCCATACTTAAAATTCACATTGTCCTCAATGTGATTAACATAATCAAGATCGAGAAAGGATAATGAAATAACTCCCCTAAAAATGATGAATTTGTCACTTGTGTCTTGTTTGCCCTCGAGTTAGTAGAATTTTCGTGATCACCTAAAATGTCACCAATTTATTGAAAGCATTAAAATCCTAAACACACACAATAAAAACAAAATGACATAAATTAAAAGATAGATTGACACGAAACAACTGTGTCGGGCCCCCGAAAATGATACGGTTTTCAAGGGCTTTGTGGTGGGATATCCCCCCACTCATGGTTCATTCGGTTCCTGATGTACGTGACATTGTTGCTCAGGTCATCGACTCGGAATGCAGATTTTCGACTCGGTTGAAGGCTCTTTGGGCATATTCAAATGATCGCCTTGCATGTTCGTTGGTGGTTTGGATTGACTCATAAAGGTCTAACATGGTTGGGAATTTCCTTTTACGTGAACTTGAAGATCCAGCTCCGGCTCCTTCTGGCTGTATTGGCATATCGAGGTCCATAATTATTTCTTCGGGATCCGTCGGATCCCAGATTTGACCCTTCTTATCCATGAATCTTGGCTGCCCATTTGGTAGGCTCGTCACCATGTACATACTTGTGCAAATGATCAAGTCCAACAGTCTTGGCATCACTCCTTCGGTTCCTCATTGTTATAACCATAGCTCTCGTATAAGTTCAAAATCCAGTTTCCTCCAAACATGGGTGTTGGAGCACCTGCAATCGCATTCCTGGCAAAAAGATTACAAAACAAATACCCATTATTACATGGCAATTGATTAACCATACAATATAAAATGAACAAGTCCCTCAATTAATGACTCCCTCGCTTTGATCATGAGCTGTTATGGAATGACTAAGTAAACAATGAATGTATCGCAACAACAGGTGTCGTATCTGACTGCTTTTTGTTTTACTCGAGTTGAACCCTCCGGTTCCAATCCGCTCCCAAAATGATTTCATCATTGCACCACTTTCCGCGTCTTTACTTTCCTCGTCCGGGAAGGTATGGTACGTCGGCATTCCAGATATTGCTTCCTCCTCCATTTCTTGTTCCGTGTAGACACCAAACAAGGCAATGGATGTTTTGTGCCAATGTCTAGAAAGTCTGAATGAAACTGCACTATCATCCCAAGGGTCAAAGTCTTTTATGCTAAATCTAAAAAGATGCTAAAAATTCAAGAGTTAGTTCATAAACGGATGGTCTATTTTATGAAAATAAATGCTTCTACCGAACACTCAATAATTTATTATATCTTTCTAGCTGTCCAACAACCGCTAGTGTTTCTTCATCTACTTGTAAGTGGGATCTTTCGAACCTTGTAGTAGTCTTTGAAGTCTATCATGACACCATCTCTCACGGCCCCTTCAAAATGTAAGTAAGGATGATATACAAAACAAATTTCTTGACAGTTTCATGATGGTAGTGAAAACCATGTGTTTTTCAAGACATAACATCATAATGATTCAAATCATGTTCAAAAACAGTTGAAATTTTATCATCCAAGGAAAAAAATTGTTGAACATGGGGGTGCATTTGCGTTTTGTGAAACGTGGGGGTGCGGTTAACATGGATAGGCATAAAATCTTGACTCGAGCACGCGTGATTTTGTTTGTAAACCTTTGATTAAGCATGAGTTTAACATTCTCTTGCTTTTAAAAATAAAATATTATACGTTTAACATTTTAATCACTTGTTAATAATTTAAGATACTCAAAAAAAATATATTGTTTAACACCACTTGTGAATTCTTGTAACTTGAACATGATTAACAAAGATTTTACCACGAATTATGAAGATAGTCTTGTTAACAATAAAAGAAAACAAACTAATGAACTAACTAAACATACGAAATAACACTAATCTACAACAAGAATAAACATGAACAAGTAGGTTAAAAGCATTCATTATTCCATAATACGTTTAAGAACAAGTCTTTACACATACTTGCTAGGATTTCGGTTGTTTAGAGACCTAATCACCTAACTTCATGTAAATGACTATCATAATCATAGGAACTAGCATACTAACCTCTTGATCAAATACTCTTGAAAAGATGAAAGGAAAATGAAAAATAAGGTGAAAATGGAAGTGAATACGAACTTTGCAGGCAATGAACTCGGTTTTTAACATGCACAATTGATGGGGAACAAGACAAAAGGCTGAAAATTTTCAGGTGGTGTAAACTTTTGTCTAGCACGAAGGCGTGCCTCCTTAGGCACGGGGCGTGCTCATGTGATGTTGTTCGGTTTCAGTTTTTTGTTGTTCAGTTTTTCAGTTTCGCGCGTTATGCAATTTTTCCGGTTAAGTTTTATCACTTCCAAATCATCAGAAAAGATACAAAAATAGTCCTAAAGTTAAATAACACAAGCCAAATTGAAAATTACATTTCCTAGGGTCCTACAGTTACATTATACGTTAAAAGCCGAGAATCTGGAACAGCAAAACCAGACTCTTTAATGCGCATAAGCGCACTTAGCACATCACGAAATGCTTCTAAAAGAAGCCTCCACACATTTCGTGTGGAAGGTTCGGGATGGGATAGTGAGAAGTGCGGTTGCTTAATTCCGCAAGCTGATGGTTAATGGAAACGAGTTCCTCGCCCATCTATTGAACTTTTTGGATAAGTTCAGCTAAGCTTTGGGACGCAACGAGGTTCATTTCAGTCAATTGCTTGATAAGTTCGTGTAGCTTGAAGAAGTATTCTTGAGACGTTGGCTCTCGCGTTTCAAAACGTGGTTTCTTCGCAGGATTCCAGTTGGAACTTTCGTGACTTGATTCTTTCATTTTTCAGACGTTTTTAAACAGGAATGGGTGTGATGAAAGAATGGAACAAGTGTGGTATTTATATACAGGTCGTGAAAAGTGAACACAGGGGCGTGCTTGGCTAGAAACGGCCCCGTGCTTGTAAGATTTCGTCTTAAATTCAACCTGCAATGTTCCAGAGTCGTCAGCGGAGATCGTGGAAAAATTTTTCAGAGACATGGGGGTGTGCTTCAAGAGGCACGACCCCGTGCTTGTGCTTGTGAAGTCCTAAAAATCGTAAAAAAAAATGAAGAAAAATTTATGTACAGGTGCCGCGTTTAAGTTTCGGGTCTTCAGCACGACCCTTCCCCACAATTAGTTTACGTTGGGGCGGAGGTGTAATTCCTTTGAGGGAATATTGGTTGGTCCATCATTGTACGGTTTCAAACGATGACTATTCACTTTGAAACTTAACCCTTTGTGGTTATAAATTTCAATGGCACCATTCAAAAACACGTTTTTGATCGTATAAGGTCCAGACCAACGTGATTTTAGTTTTTCGAGAAACAAACGTAAACGAGAGTGGTACAGTAAGACACGTTCTCCCACATGAAATCGTTTTGTGTTCTTTAATCGAGTGTCATGGAATTTCCTTGTCTTTTCTTTGTAAACCCTAGCGTTTTCGTATGCTTGTTCTCTCAATTCCTCCAATTCGTGAATTTGTAGGAATCAATTCTTTCCTACAAGGTCTTGGTCCAGGTTTGCTGCTTTAAGTGCCCAAAAAGCCTTGTGCTCTAGTTCCACAGGTAGATGACACGACTTCCCATAGACTAGTTTGAACAGTGTTGTGCCGATGGGAGTCTTATAGGCTGTTCGAAAAGCCCATAATGCATCATCTAACTTAGTAGACCAATCCTTGTGGCTTTGACCTACAGTTTTCTCAAGTACTCGTTTGATGCATCGGTTAGTGACTTCGGCTTGCCCATTCGCTTGTGGATGGTAAGCAGTTGTAAAGTGATGGTGAACTCCATAACGCGCCATTGCTCGTTCGAGCTGATTGTTACAGAAATGAGTTCCTCAGTTACTAATTAGAGCTTTGGGGGCACCAAAATGAGAGAATAGTTTCATAAGGAATTTAACAATGTTTCTGGCATCATTAGTAGGCAGGGCTTGAGCTTCAGCCCATTTTGAAACGTAATCAACTGCTACCAAGCTGTAACAATTGCCAAATGACACCGAGAATGGCCCCATGAAATCAATACCCCATATATCAAATACCTCGCATACTTGACCTGGTTTCTGAGGCATCTCGTCCCGTGTTTAGATATTGGTTGCTCTTTGACAGGCATCACAGGTGCGTACCACGTTGTGAGCATCTTTGAAGATCGTAGGCCAGTAAAATCTAGAGTCAAATACTTTCTTGGCTGTTAAGGTTGCTCCATGGTGTCCACCTATGGGTCCTTCATGACAGTGCCTTAGGATTTGTTCTGCTTCACTTCCGTATACGCATCTTCGAATGAGTTGGTCTGCACCAATTCTGAACAGATACGGGTCCTCCTAATAGTAATGTTTGATATCAGTAAAGTATTTCTTCTTTTGCTGATAAGTCATTCCTTTGAGAAGGATTCTTCTTGCTAAGTAATTTTCAAAATCGGCGAACCAAGGGTGTTCATCGATTGAGGATTGAATGTGCATATGGAACTCGTGAGGAAACTTGTCATTTATTATGGCTTCCTCAGTTTGTGAAGGGCTTGAATCCTCAAGATGCGAGAGATGATCAGCCGCTAGATTTTCCGCTCCTTTCTTATCACGAATTTCGATGTCAAATTCTTGAAGCAAAAGAATCCAACGAATCAATCTCGGCTTTGCATCTTGTTTGTTGAACAAATAACGAAGGGCTGCATGATCGGTGTAAACAATTGTTTTTGAAAGGATTAGATACGAGCGGAATTTGTCAAATGCGAAAACTACCGCAAGAAGTTATTTTTCAGTGGTGGTGTAGTTTTCTTGTGTGTCGTATAGAGTTTTGCTCGCATAATGAATTGGGTGAAATTGCTTGTCTTTCCTCTGTCCTAATACGACTCCTACCGCGAAATCGCTTGCGTCGCACATGAGTTCAAATGGTAGCGTCCAATCTGGGGAAACCATGATCAGAGCGATTACCAGTCTCTCCTTAAGCAATTTGAATGCACTAATGCATTCGTCAGAAAATACGACTTGAGCGTCTTTCTCAAGAAGTTGAGTCATTGGTCGAGCGATTTTGAGAAATCTTTGATGAAACGATGGTAGAATCCTGCATGACCTAGGAAACTTCTGATATCTTTCACGGTTGTGGGATGTGGAAGTTTAGAAATAGTGTTGACTTTGGATTGATCGACTTCAAGCCCTGCTCGAGAGATTTTGTGTCCTAACACTATTCCTTCTGTAACCATGAAGTGACACTTTTCCCAATTTAAAACAAGGTCAGAATCTTCACATCTAACCAACATCTTTTTCAGATTTTCAAGACATTACTCAAATGAGTTTCCAAAGATGGAGAAATCATCCATGAAAACTTTCATTGAGTGTTCAATCATGCCATGAAAAATTGCTACCATGCATCTTTGAAATGTAGCAGGAGCATTACACATCCAAAGGGCATTTGCCGATAAGCAAATGTGCCATATGGATAGGTGAATGCCGTCTTCTCTTGATCTTCTGGAGTAATAGGATTTGAAAATAACCTAAGAAACCATCTAGGAAACAATAGAATATTTTTCTAGATAATCTCTCAAGCATTTGGTCGATGAAAGGAAGAGGGAAATGATCTTTCCTTATGGCGTCATTGAGTTTGCGATAGTCTATGCAAACTCTCCATCCTGTAACCGTACGAGTGGTAATAAGTTCATTCTTCTCGTTAGTTACAACAGTCATTCCTCCTTTCTTTAGAACAACTTGGACGGGACTGACCTACGGCGAATCAGAAATAGGGTAGATCGAACCAGCATCTAGCAGTTTGATTACTTCTTTCATCACCACCTCTTGCATGTTTGGGTTTAAACATCTTTGAGGTTGAATGACGGATTTGAAGTTCTCCTCCATCAATATTTATGAGTGCAAAAGGATGGATTGATTCCTTGATGTCCATGATTTTCCATGCAGTTTCTCCATCAATATTTATGAGGTTGAATTACTTCTTTCTTTAGAACACATTGAGCAACTTGTTCTTCTCATCAATTGACAAGGTGGATGAGATTATGACAGGAAGTTGAGATGTGTTTTCAAGAAAAGCGTATTCGAGATGAGATGGAAGTTCTTTGAGCTCTAAGTCTGGAGGTTCTTCGATAGAAGGTTTGGCTTTCGGTTCTAGATCTTGCTCAATGATCTCAAATGCTTCTTGATGAAATGATGTTTCATCAACTTCAAGTTCCGGAATGATTTGGTTCTCATATACGGTTTGGTGATTCGAACCTCTATTAATTGAGTGTTGCAAGCTTCATTTTGAAGAGTTTTCTTCAAATGACAGCTTATGATCGAATCGCAAGCATCAACGTAATAGAGTGAGTCATCATGATGTTAAGGGTGTTTCATGGATTGGCCGATATCGAAAGTTACTTCCTCTCGTCTACTCTAAGCGTGAGTTTTCCTGTTCAAACATCAATGAGGGCTCGAGAAGTCGCTAAGAAAGGTCGACCAAGGATAAGAGGATATTTTTGTCCTCATCCATGTTAAGGATCACAAAATCAATGGGAAATACGAATTTGTCAATTTTAACTAAGAGATTTTCAATGTTTCCTCTCGGATAGACAGAACAGTCAGCTACCTGGATGCTCATATGGGTAGGACTAGGTTCACCTAAGTTTAATTTTTCAAAAAACGCATAAGGATAAGGTTAATGCTTGCACCTAAATCAGCTAACGCGTTACTGACAGAAAGATTTCCTATTAGACAAGGTATGGTGAAACTTCCTGGATCAGTCATCTTTTGAGGTAGTTTTTTTTTGAAGAATTGCAGAGCATTCCTCATTCAAAACCACGTGTGATAACTCTTCCAGTTTCTTTTTGTTTGACAAGACACCTTTTAGAAACTTAGCGTAGTTTGGCATTTGTGCTAAGGCCTCCACCAAGGGCAGATTGACGTGGAGTTGCTTGAACAACCCAATGAATTTTTCATATTGTGCCTCCATTTTTTGTTGTCTCAAACGACCTGGATATGGAGGTGGTGGAACATAGGGTGGTGGTGGAACGTATTTCTTGGTTGGTTCTTCAATAACAACAGGTTGCTTTTGCTTATCACTCGCATTACTCGAGTTTCAGTCTCTACTTCTTCAAGGATGGGTTGTAATACGGGTGAATCACCTTGAGTGGTTTTGCCACTCCTAGTGGTGATGACTTTGACTTGAGGATTAGGGTTTGTCACAGTGTTGCTGGGCAAAGCTCCTTAAGGTCTTTCAGATTGTTGTTGTGCTATTTGACCTACTTGGTGCTCTATGGTCTGAAATGATGCTTTGTTGCTTTTGATGTTAGCTTCATTTCTTTGGAACCTCTCCTTATTTCTTCGATCAGATTTCCGGATGTACTCATCTGTGGCTTGTGTGGTTAACAAAAACTGCTGCAATAAGTCTTCCATTGATGATGCTCCACGGTCTTGGTTGCTTGGGCTTTAGTATGGCGGTTTCTGTTGTTGGTAAGGTGGCCTTCGGTTGAATCTAGATGATTGTTGGTTAGTACCAACATCTCTGTAATTCGAGTTGCTTCTACAATTTGAGTTGTTGTTGTATGAGTTGTTTGGGCCTCCTACGTAGTCAACATCTTCAGCTACCATAATGCCTTGTGGGCATTCGTTGGTCTTGTGTGAACTTCCACATGTGTTGCATCGTGTTGGAGTTTTCTTTAGCTCGCTTTGCAATTGTTTGAATTTTTTGGTTAGAGCTTCTAATTGGGGTGCAATTAGGGTTTCAGAGTCTACTTGATGAATATCTTTAGAACTTGGTTTGGTCCTTAAGGGATTGTAAGCAAAGCTCTTCTTAGCTGCTCTTTCTAAGGCTTGGTATGCTTCTGCTGGTGTGACACTTCCGAAATCTCCTCCCACACTTTGGTCAACCGCTTGCTTGTGGGCTCCGCTGATTGCATCATAAAAGGTTTGACATTGCAGCCACAGATCAAGTCCGTGATGTGGGCATCTCCAAAGGAGACTTTTATATCTCTCCCATGCTGCATGTAATGATTCATCGTCGTCTTGGCGAAAACTTGTGATGTTGATTCTTAGTTTGGTAGTGCGATCGGGTGGAAAGTATTTCAGAAGGAATTGTTCAGCCATTTCCGCCCATGTGGTGATGGAACCAGGCGGAAGTGAATCAAGCCAGTCGATGGCTCGACCTCGAAGTGAAAATGGAAAAAGTCTTAGTCGAATGGCGTCGTCTGAACAGTTGTTGATTTTGAAGGTAGCACAGATACGAAGGAATCGTGAGATGTGAGCATTAGGATCTTCGTCTTGTAACCCATGGAACTAAACAGAGTTTTCTACGAGTTGGATAATACAAGACTTAATCTCAAAATTGTTGGCCGCTATTGCAAGTTGGACAACACTAGACTCATAACCATCTATTGACGGTGTGGCATAGTGTGTCATCTTCATTTCCTCGTCTTGGTTAGCCATGTCTTCTTCGGATGGTGTACCTTCCAAAATGTCTTCTTCAATGACTGGTGCTGCTTGTTGTGATCTTTTGTGCAATCTTTGACGGAAAAGTTGTTCGGGTTCCGAAAGAGGCGAAACAAGTTCAGGACTAGACGAGTCGGACATATACTAACTTAAAGAAGCATAAACTAACTAAGGCTTAAAATGAATCAGGCAAATGTAGCTAAACTAACTAAGGCAAACTACCTAACAAAAATAAAATAAAGTTTGAACAAAAATATATTAACATGTTATATACAAGATAGTAAAAAATTTAGTTTGTCTTTCAAACTGTCGTGTGTCCCCGACAACTGCGCCAAAAACTTGATGGGTGCGGATGGTATATATATTTTGATAAATATTTTACGCACAGATTTAGTTTTAATTGGTTATTACAAGTACTAAACCACACACACAAAAGGCAAGTGTACCTGTCGTGTGGTAATATAGTGTTGGTAACAACCGAGTATCAATCCGTGGACACACCTAGCCTACTCAACAAACTTGATGTTTGACTATCAGTTTTTGTTAAAGAAAATGATAAGTTGCATTGGAAAGATTTTTAGGGTTTAAAAACAATGATAAAAATAAAGTAAACTAAGATTTGAAGTGTTTGGATTTAAAACCAAGGAATAAAAGTTATCATCCTAATTAGACTCCACTTATGTAACTGTGATGAATTGGTGGTGTGATTTAAAGATGTGGATTAATGTAATTATGTTAATGTTTATAAAGATGATCTGGCACGATTTCTTATCTATCCTGCTGCCGTAGTGACTAGGATCATGTCAGGTTGAGTTTTACTGCTTAGATCAAAGCCCTAGTAATGTAGGTAAATCTTTTATGACCTATTTGACATACGATTTATGAGAACATAACTTAATGTTAAAAAGAGAATTGATCAAGTTCCTTCCTAACATACCATTAATTTTAGAAAACCATAACAATTACTGAAGATTTCTCAAACTAATAAAAGGGAACCTGCAAATGATCAGAAAGTTACGGTGATATGATTTCTAATAACCATTTCTAGTTCATTAGCCATTGATTTATTATGAAGACCAGTTTCGCGAATGAAAGTTAATCATACGGTTTTCAACCTTGTATGAAAATCATAATCACAAACCATAAATTTATAACTTCCCGTTCAAATATAGATGCTACCCATCAATAGTTTTCCCAAGACCACCATAACATTAACATAATATTTATCACACCATTAGTTCATCACAAATTACATAAGTTTCATCCGATTAGGATGATAAAAAGGAGTTTAGCTCATAATGAGCTTGAACATAACAACAGATGTCAAAAAATATAGGTATGTAATCATCGGTGAAATGGAACAATCAAACCGATAATCCACAAGGGATGTCGTTTAGACGATCTTGAGCTTCTTTCAAGTGTTGTACGCACCTCCCGAGCCTCCAAATGATCTTGAAGTCTTGATTCCCGAGAGAGTTCTGCAGAGTAACTCTCCCACCAAAGCTTGCCAAAATTGGTGAACTTAGGCTTTTATTTATAGGCTTTCTGGAGTGTTTAAGCACGGCCCGTGCCTAAAAGGCACGACCCCATGCTAGTACAATGCTTACGAAAGTTGGTCGGCTCATACATGCAGGTTGTGTCGGGCACGACCCCGTGCTAAATGGGGCACGACCCCGTGTTGGAGGTGGGGCACGACCCCGTGCCTCATGAGGCATGACCCCGTGTCTACTTTTAGGGGATAATACTTTTTGTCCTGTCAGATGTCCAAACACGGGGGTGTGTTAGTTTAGCACGGGGGTGTGTTTCTGGCAAAGCATGGGGGCATGCTTAATGAGGCACGACCCCATGCTTGGACTCCAAAGCTCGAATTACTTCAATTTCTTGCTAAGTATGCTTCTTTTGTTCATCTTGCCCTTTTAAACACCTGAAAACATAATTTAACATTTTAAGTACATTTTTATCATTTTAAGGAAGATATTAAGAAATAACTGATGTGCTTTTGATAGGATTTTTATGTATAGTTTGGAGCACATCAGTAGGAAACAGGTCGCGCTTCGTGGCAGGCATCAACCATCACTAGCCGACACTTTTTTGGCATGCTTAGATAACGGTTATACATTAAATTCAAAGGCTCAGAAGGGACGATTCATTGTGGCTGCAACCAGTGTGTTCACCACACCAAAACAATGAATATCACGTCTTTTACATCATCATCGCCTATCTATACGCACCAATGGAGAAACATCAAGAGAATAATGCTAAATAAAACATGCATGTGAATTACGTGTAAGCTTAAGTATCATCGAACCAACATGAAATGAACACCATCCGGATCAAAGGTATTTCTGAGCGTTAAACATAACTAACAATTGACATAGCATTTTTCCCAGTAGAAAACAATAGAAAAAACATCATCAAATAAGGGGAAATCCAAAACAAAACAGAAGAAACTTTAAAACGTGAGGATCTAGGAGTAATCAATCATGCGTGTTGCGCGAGTTTTTAAATCCCATAAAAGCCATTTGGTGGCACGATCATGTTTAAACCCTTAGCTTACCATCATGTTTAAACCCTTAGCTTACCATCATGTTTAAACCTTAGCTTAGATTCATTTTCTCGTTGTGGCATGGTTGCCATACCAAGACGACAAATTTTTTTAACAGAATCGTCATAGCCACACATGTGACTTTTCAAAATCACAAAAAATGCAGTTGTTGCCACGACTTCATTTAATCATATTGGCTCACACCCTATCTCGTTGTGGGTGCAAACCAGACATGGTTGCCACGCAAGGTAATGGATTTTTTGGCAGAATCATCATAGCCATCAAATTTTTAACCAACCACATACCACCAAGGAACGATAGTTGAAGGCAGAGCCGTTGCGTTTTTTGCTAGACCATCATAACTTTTGGTTTTTTTATCTCACAATCGTGTCTCAGACAAACCGTCATTATCGACAATCCAGATACAACCATCATATACATAACATAATTTTCCTAACCTTAAAGCATGCCTTGAATAGTTTTCACCCAAATCTAGTTTCCACCCAAACAAAGTATCAACGAAAGAGGGAGTGGTTTGGCCGTATCAGCAACACTACCGACCAATCATTGATGCCTAGGATTTGCAAAACAAAACACAAATGACCAATCTATACACAAATCCAATAGCAACAGTCGAGCGGGTTGACCGGAGAGTACGAAGGTCCATATATAGGACAGAGCAATAGATGTGACAACTCCAGCCAACAATGACCGAGGTTCAATGGTGGCTCACACCCATCGGCCATGCGAAGAGCCCCTATCAAGAACACTAATAGCCAATAGCCAAAACACCATAATATAGAGAAATCTATAAACCCTAAATGGGTATCGTAGATACATAGAGATGAGGGAGCAATAGAGGCGGTGGCATGAGAACCATAGCACCGTCAATGTCTAGAAGACCGCCACCTGCTTCACCTCAACCACATAGAGGAGGCAGAGCGGCAACAAGGTCCATCGTCACCGCAACAGTCAAAATCGATGATACAAAGATCCAAGCAACCAAACCATGAGCACAACTGTTGCCTTTACCACCGTGAATAGCAACAACAAGGTCGGTGCGAAATACCGTCGTGAACCTAGGCAGAGTTCTCTCGCCGCCTCAACTGCAACTCTTTCTAAAACCTCTCTCTCTTAAAAAGAGAATGAGACAACACAGTTTATAAGGCAAACCTAAATCACGGTTGTGCATCGGAGGAGAGGCAAAACGACAAGAGAGATATGGCGGCCCCAACACAGCCACACCACCACCACCTAAAATCTACTCCACTTTAAAAACAAAACACATAACCCGAGAAGGAAGGCGAAATACTGAAAGTACCCAAGTTACTGTTCATCGAGTTGGTTTTTTCATATATAGGGTAATATGGGTAGAGTGGTGACTACTTATAACTCATATCCTAGATAAGTGGAGTGGACCGATGATTTTGGGTTTTTAATTATTAAATCATTTACCACTTAGTCAAATTTCCTTGTTGGCTTATCCAAACTGATTGATAAAAAGTTACAATTTCTAACATACATTCATCAAACCAAGTCTAACTCCACGATTGTTTCCCGAAATGTTTTTCTGATACATGACAACACCATTGTGGTCTTCATGCACATACTGCAATGATTGTAACCAAAAATATAAATGGAGAAGAAATATTCGACCAATTTGATAATACTCATTAGGTTAGGGTAAAATGGTATTTTAGTTGTTTCATCTAATTAGTTTGAAAAATGCACAACATAAGACTGCATACAAACCAACGAACACGAAAAAATACAAACAAACAAGTTGTTTTTAAACTGTTCACGAACACTTATTGAATAAGAGTATTTTCCATGTTTGTTCATCAAGAAAATAACTTATTCACGAACACTTATCGAACGAACAAACAAATTTTTTTCATGTTCGTTCATTTAATTATTAAATGAAGAAACATAAACAAACTTCTAGTCGAACGGTTCATTAATTTTTCGTTAAACGTTGTGTTCGTTTGCAGCTTTACTAAACATGCAAATCCCCGCAACCTCCATGAGACTGTCATGCAGGAATTTTGTTAAAAAATTTGTTTTAAGTTGCTTTTTATTTATTTATGATAGCTTCAAATTAAAATATGATATAAAACTTTTTTTCTTTGAAAAGGACATGAAATTGCATAGGAATGTTTAAAACATAAATATAAACTCATGAAACATTATATATCGTACCTTGCCGCAAAGCACGGGTTCCCCACTAGTTTAAACTAAAGCCGTTAGTTGTTTAAATTATTACTAAACCACGATTATTACTCATATTCGTGTGACATGAAACATAATATGGTTTTAAATGTGGTTCGAGTTAGGGAACTTAGAGCTTACGATTTTGATAAAAAAACATGGTCATGTTCGTCGTTTTAAAATATGTGCGTATTAAGCACACACATTATGTGTAATGTGGTGTTAAGAACACATCACAACAACTAATTTGATACAAAGTGTTCTTGATGCGATGATGCAACAAAATGATGAGATTAAAGAAGATATTAAAGTGTTCTATGACGAGCGAGAGAAATCCATGCTCGATTATGATGATATAATGTTTATTAGTTAGAGACTATAGACTATTATTTATAAACATGTTTTAATGTTTATTATGTTTTGTAATTATATTATAAGAATGCTTTTATATTTGAGTATTAGCGATATAAAATTGTTATACATAAATTTATTTTTTAGTATACAAAATACGTACTATGCATACCGATCACACGTTATGCATAGCACAGATTTTATGATCATGCATCACACATTTTAAAATAGTAAAATGTTATTTCGTCTCTGACGTTTTGTTGAATTTGCTATTTCAATTTAGTTTCTTTTTGCCATTTTAGTTATTGTAGTTTACCAAATGTTGTCATTTTCATCCACTGCACTAACTCCGTTGTAATCTCAATTAAATATGAGGGTATTTTACTCTTTTTTTAACATCCTAATTATCCAATTAAAACAAACTAATCAATTAGTATTCAGTTAAAATTAAAAAAAACATGAAGCGACTAGTAAGACCGGACACTTCGATTTAAAAGGTTCGATTAACTCTAACTCATGTTGTTCGATAGAGTTCTCCTGTGATATTTCAATTAATCTTCATATTTTGTTTAATGTATACCTTTATTTGATTGAGGGCTGCTTTAGGATTGAGGTCTGATGTTGTCATGTTTTGTTTGATTAAAATATATTGTTGTCACATTCGCATCGTCACATTTGTTTGAACGTGACAACAATAGACCTCAATTAAACAAAATATGACAACAGTAGATCTCAATCAAACAACGATGGACGTTTGAACAAAACATGAAGATGAATTAAAATCCCACAACATACCTCAATCGAACAATATGAGTTAGAGTTAATCGAAACTTTTAAATCGAAACGTCTGGTCTCACTAGTCGCTTCATATTTTTTTTAGTTTTGATTGAATATTAATTGACTAATTTGTTATAATTGAATAATTAGGGTGTTGAAAAAGACCAAAACAACCTCATATTTAACGGAGATATTAACGTAGTTAGTAAATTGAAAAAATGACAACATCTGGTAAAATACATTGATTGAAATGGCAAAAAAAATTTTTAGATTAAAATAACAAATTCAACAAAACGTCAAGAATAAAAATGACATTTTACTCCATTTTAAAATAAAGCTCTTGTTCATCTTTTAAACATTTCAAACAACAAACAAAGACCTCTATAGTTGGGGGATGTATTTGTAATTAACCAAACATGGATAACGAGTAGTGACCAGAAAATCCAAAACGACCCCATAACGAGAAATTTCTGAACGGGATCACACCACTATGTGAGGCTCACAAACCTCACCACACTCCCTTCAATCTCTTCACTCTCTCTCTGTTACACACACACAACACACACACAACACAACACACAACACACACACAACACACACAACACACACACAACACACACACAACACACACACAACACACACACACACACACACACAACACACACACACAACACACACACACACACAACACACACACACACACACATACTCACTCACTCACTCAAGCGTGTGGAGCAGACATGCGAATTCTTCAAGCTCCAGCCTCCGTGTATGTGACTTCACAATGCTTAAAGCCTCATCAATCCAGAGGTACCCTACCTTCTTTTAATCTATCTACAAAGTACAACCATCATCTTCATTGTTTTCTAGTTGTTGCTTCTGTTTTTAAGCTTCAATTGTGGATGTTTGAAGTAATTAAACTGTAATTGTAGATGCAAAGTTTCCGGAGGGACGTGTTCTACAATCCGCCATTCATGATTCTCTTCTATCCCGAAGAATTGTACAGCGAAGAGTTTGTTTAACACGTAGGTGTGTGAACTCTGTTTCTGCTAAAGCTGCTTCTCTGGAAGGTGAGTGTGAATTATCCTCGTTATGTGCTTTGGTTTGTTTGTGGCTATGACCTGATGATTCATCAGAAGATTGTTGAACGAAGTGATTTGAGATGGTATTTTAACTCATGGATCGGGTTAAACTGGTTTTGTCTTTGATTATAGTGTTGTAAGGATTGAGATAATGCGCAGATTAGGTCTGCTTTTGATTTACTTATTTTTGTGGTGTTTAGGCAAATGAAATCAGATTCAGTATCAGAACTTTGATTTTTGTTTAGATGATAAAGACTTGATTAATGACAACAACTTTTCTAGTCTCAGGAGTGGTCATATTCTACGTTTACTGAAGGGTGGAAATTTATGGAATTAACTGAAGCAGTTGATAGCAATGTCTTGACTTACATCTTTTTGGCCCTTTCATGAAACCATAAAAAGAAGCAGTTTTCATGCAAATTTACGAAACATACGGTGTTGCAACTCAATCATTGAAAAATATAACCATCTTAGTATCTTAGTTTTTGGGTTTGGGCTATATTAAATTACAATCAACTGTGAGAGGGCATGTATTCATTTGTTTTACTGATTCAATAAGTTTGGTTGTTCTTCTTGGCCTGATATGCATGTTTGATGTCCTGATTGTAGCCGATGCTGCAGCAATGTTGAATAGGGAAGCTGAAAGTGATGTGTTAAAAGCCTTGTCACAGATTATTGATCCAGACTTTGGAACCGATATTGTCTCATGTGGGTTTGTGAAGGATTTGCATGTTGATGATGCTTCAGGCGAGGTGTTCTTGATCGTCATGTGATGGTTTCCGTATATTATGTAAATACTTGTGACCTCATGTAATGTTCAACTTTGTATCTCAGGTTTCATTTCGATTGGAGCTCACCACACCAGCATGTCCAATCAAGGACGTGGTAATTGAAACATAGTCATCTTCTTTTATGAAGATCTAGTGTATGCTAGATTTTGTCAAATATTATTTGTCATGTGATTTTTTTAAAATATAACCTCTGATTCCCTCTGATTCATTAGATTGTTTTAAATTAAAACAGAGTCATCTTTCTTTTATTAAGATCTAATGTATGCTAGATTTTGTCAAAATTATCCGTCATGTGATGTAATTCTTTTGCAAGTATCACCTCTGATTCATTAGATTGTTTTAAATTAAAACAGAATCATCTTTCTTTTATGAAGATCTAATGTATGCTAGATCTTGTCAAATATTATTTGTTGTGTGATTCTTTTAATAGCATCACCTCTGATTCCCTCTGATTCATTAGATTGTTTTAAAAGTATAATGTGGATGAGTTAACATGACAATTGTGTGTAATACATGTAATGAAGTTAATTCAACATCATCCCTTAGTGCAATTTTCAAATTTCAGTTTGAGCAGAAGGCTAATGAGGTGGTGGCCGCTCTTCCCTGGGTCAATAATGTGACTGTGACAATGTCAGCTCAACCTGCGAAGCAGATTTTTGCAGCACAACTTCCAGTTGGGTTACAGACAATATCAAACATAATAGCAGTTTCTAGTTGCAAGGTAACAAGCTTTCCAATATGGCGTTCTCTGTTAGTTGTATTAACTGATTTGATTTGCTTTTGAAAGTTCAACATCTTATAACAGAATCATCTATATTGGCTGCAGTTTTGCACATACACCACTTTGTTTACTTATGAATTGTGAGAATGGCAGACTCCTTACTGTATTCAAATATTAGGTCATCACACAACAGTTTCATCCAAATATCCAACAACGTCATCAAACAAAAATATTTCGTGATCCATTTGCCTTGGTAATATACATGTTAATTGTTAAGAATAAAAATGAAAACTAATACACATGCAATCATAAGTTAATATGCTAAACATTGCTTAAACTAATATATTGAGATCTGGTGCAATTCATATCACTTTTATGGTTATATAACATAGTTGCCAGAAAGGTATAAACACCTTCCATTGACAGAATCATTTTGTATTCATGTTACATGTGTCTAATTTGAGTTCTAGGAATCTGAAATCGGACACATTGTGCTTAGCATTCTATAAGGCGTGAACTTATGCCATGCGTGTTCAACCACATGCTTTTTGTACTTGGTCTTGTTAAATTTTGATGTTTCTATGTATTTGTAAATACTGTAGGGAGGTGTGGGAAAATCAACTGTGGCTGTAAATCTGGCATACACTTTGGCTGGGATGGGAGCTAGAGTTGGTATCTTTGATGCTGATGTTTATGGTCCTAGTTTGCCAACCATGGTCTCCCCTGAAAATCGGCTGCTTGAAATGGTAATTAACTTTCATTCTTTACAATGAAGCTATACAGTTCCATCTTTTAGTTGTCTGTATGGGGGACCAACCATGTATAATTATTTATATGTAATTTTTTACTCTTCCAAAGTATTTATACACAAGTTTCCAGTTTTTCACAAATCAAAGTGTCAAAAAGTTGCTGTAATTTTAACATAATTTACTAATCCTTCTTTTATGGCAACAAAAGGTTAATGAAATACACTTTATTAATGTAGCATAGGCAATAATGGAACCATTGTTAATGAAAAGGGTTTTGTTCAATGGATTATCATGCTTATGATGTGTAACTGATATAATTCACTAGAATCCAGAAAAGAAGACCATCATCCCAACGGAGTACATGGGAGTCAAGATGGTATCTTTTGGATTTGCCGGACAAGGGCGTGCAATAATGCGAGGTCCAATGGTTTCTGGGGTCATCAACCAGCTACTGACTACTACAGACTGGTATTACATTCTTCCTATTTGTTTAAACTTCTGAAAATAATCACTGATATATTATACTGAAGTACTTTCTACTACTTTTGAATCAAGTGAAAGTTGTAGCTTTGTACATTTGAATATATTTCATATATAAATATATATAACTACATTTCAGTGCAGGAGTTGTCTTGATCTATTGATCTCAACTGCTTGATACGTGTTTAACTTCTCATTATTTCACATTGCTACCTTTGATTTCATATGATAAATTAGAGGACTAGTATAAGCATTATATTTATCAAAACATTTAAAGCATAAGGTTTTAAGCTGTTAATTCAAGCATCTGTTAGAGTATTGACGTAACCAATGAATGTTGGAAATAAACAGGGGAGAGCTTGACTATCTTGTTATTGATATGCCCCCTGGAACCGGTGATATCCAGCTTACCTTATGCCAGGTTCTGCTTTTTATAACTAAGCAGTTATTAACATATGCTATTTTTTTCAATGCAACATGCTTGATGCTTGCAAGATTGTTGGTTACTAGCTTTATGTATTCACACCTAGTCCATTTTATGATGTTTTTTAATTCTAACTTGTAGGTGGTCCCTCTAACAGCTGCTGTGATAGTTACTACTCCTCAGAAGCTTGCATTCATTGATGTTGCAAAAGGCGTCCGTATGTTTTCTAAGCTAAAGGTAGGTGGAACATACGAATTAAGTTTATTCTCGATATGTATATCTGAGAACCTTTTTATATGCTTTCAGGTACCATGTGTTGCTGTTGTTGAAAACATGTGCCACTTTGATGCAGATGGGAAACGGTTTTATCCATTTGGTAGAGGATCAGGATCACAGGTAAGAAACCCATAACTAAATATGAAATTAAATAGGTGGCAAGATGGGTGGGTCCAGGTAGGTTGCGCAACAAGGCAGTATGTGTTCAAATAAAAACAGGTTATTTTTAATACATGATGACAAGGCTGGGTTGCCTGCAAATAATCTTTGTCCAGTTTAAATAAATATAGATAACTACTGACTATGATTACAACATGGCTTTTATCTTTGAATAAAAATGGTTAGCAAATTGTGTGCATTTAAAGTTGACTTTGGGCATGCTTTTAACCCGTTTGAGAAGCACAACGAAATCAAGTAAATGGTCAAAGTCATGCTGGATATTAAAAGCTCAAGGTCCTTGGATTGAAATTGAAAAATATTTCAGGGTCTTACATGTATAATAATTAGGGCTGTACAAAAAGTTTGTGGCTCGAAGTTCGCTCGAGAAAAGCTCGAAAAAAGCTCGAAAAAAGCTCGTATCTAAACGAGCCGGCTTGGCTCGGCTCGAATTTTAAACGAGTCGAACTCGAGCCAGGGTTAGCTCGGTTTGAGCTTGGCTCGTGGCTCGGTTCGTTGGCTCGGCTCGTGACTCGGTGCATATAATATATGTATATATATATTTATATAGTATAATAATAATTATTATTATTACTACTACTATTATTATGATTTTTATTTTTATATTAGTATTTAAAATGTTTTTTTTTTCAAAATAATAATGGATTCTTTTTAGAAACATTAAGTATTTTGTTTAAAAAATATATAACTTGATAGTAATTGTTTATATTCAAAATAATGATATTTGTTCCCGTAAGTACGGAGTACCTAACAAAAGTTAAAAGCCCTAATATATATTCTTTGTGTTTTCATAGAAATTGATGCGAAAAAAAAATTAATTCGAGCCGGCTCGAACGAGCCACGAGCTGACTCGAGCTTGTCACGAGCCGAACTCGAGCCTGTGTTTTGAGCTCGTTAAAATTTTCGAGCCGGCTCCGCTTGATATGCTTCGAGCTCGAGCTCGAACCCAACCTGGCTCGGCTTGTTTACAGCGCTAATAATAATAGAGGGTTATGACATCTAAATATAAAAAAAAGGTAGTCATATCTGCATGACAACAAGATGCAACCATGTTCTTTAGTAACTTGATTCACTTGTTCCTGCAGGTTGTGGAGCAGTTTGGAATCCCTCATCTCTTTGACCTTCCAATCAGACCAACTGTAATCTTTATCTTAGGTTTCCTATGATAATTATGAACTAATACAAAAATCTTATCAATTATACTAAATATAAACTCTCTTCACCTATGCTTTTCATTTCCTTTATGAAGACTGTAAACAAAGACTGTTCATATGCATGGATACTTTTTTTTAACAGTTGTGTAAGGTGAAAGCCATCTAGAAACTTGAAACTTTCCATTTTTACAGCTATCGGCTTCCGGGGATAGTGGAACGCCTGAAGTGGTGGCTGACCCTCAAGGCGAAGTTGCTGAAATATTCCAAAACTTGGGAGTTTGTGTGGTACAACAATGTGCAAAGATCCGCCAACAAGGTAAAATTTTGATTGTAAATAATGATCAAATAATTAACACTTGATCACATGTCCAAAATGTTTGATTAAACTTCAGCATGTATTTTTGTAATTGATAGAGGGCGTATGGATTTTTTAGAGGGAGACTGTTGAAATCCTCTAGTCGAGGGGTGGAGAGGTAGAGGAAGATTGAAGTTGACTTGAGATCAGCGGATTAGACAAAATTTGCTAGACTTGCGTTTCTCCAAGGACATGATAGGGGTTAGGAGTTCATAGACATGTCGGATAAAGGTTATGGAACTTTAGGGGAGTGTATAGATTTTGTGTTAGCTCTATTTTGGGTCTTGGGACCTTACCTTTATCCTACTCAGCTTTCTTGACACTTTTGTTTTCCCTAGCTTTGTCTAGCGATATAGGTTTCTTAAGGGGAGTGTATAAGTACTTTCAAGGGGGCTCATGCTATTTTTTCTTCTTTCTTTGCTCTTTTATCCAGGGACGAAGTATAGTGGAGAAGGGGGTGGGGGCTCTTTTTTTCGTCGGTAGTGTTAAATTTTAGTTTAGTAGTGTAAATTTTTGACCCGGTAGTGTAAATTTTTATATAAATATCGAGTTCATCCCCCTTAAAAATATTAATTTCGCCCCTAACCCCCTTACGAGAATGTTCAAGCTCCGCCACTGCTTTTATCTGTCAGTACTATAGTTTTCATCACTTTAAGTTACCGCTAGGTGACTGCTATTGTTATTAGTACTTTATGTTTTTTTTTATTTTTTATATTTTTATTCCTTTAGTTACATGGCCCACACCTTAGTCCTTATGTTATCTAGATTAATATACATTACATGCAAAAAAAAACGAAAAGCAAATAGGGTTTTCTAGAGCCGATGGTGCCAGACTGTCTGGGCGAGGTGGGGGTGGGGGTTGGGGGGGGTGGGGATGTTCCTCATTGGGAGTAGTCTCTGTATTCCTTGGATAGAGAAAAGGTTTGCTGTCGTTTCACCCCTCCTAGATCCTACTAGTAGTATTTGCTATGAGTGAGATTTTACAAGAATACAAGGTATGTTTGTTTGTATTTAAATGGTG